>OZ025246.1:23571361-23658861 GCA_964019155.1 Osedax fenrisi
ATTATTATCAGATTTAGGTTTTTACACAAGGGTAATTTAGAAGCAGAGCGTATCGAGATAATCACTCTTATATATATATATATATATATATATATATATATATGTGCATAATATTGAAAACCTTCTGTGTTTGATGTCGATGTAAGATAAAGTCTTAGTCGTGTTCTTCATCTGAAGAGGTCTGATGATGTAAGAGTTGGTATTATGCGATATTACGTAATACCGATACGGATATGTATGCACACGTAACTGGGTGATGGTTTACAAGAAATGGAGGTGTAGAGAAGTGGAGGTGTAGAGAAGTTGAGGTGTGGAGGTGTAGAGAAGTGGAGGTGTAGAGAAGTGGAGGTGTAGAGAAATGGAGGTGTAGACAAGTCGAGGTGTAGAGAAGTGGAGGAGTAGACAAGTGGACTTCCATCCATGGATATCCATGGATATAATAATAATAATAATAATAATAATAATAATAAATATTTATTTGAAGTTTTAAATTGTAAATTTTTTTTTCGTATGAAATATATAATTATTTATGTTCTTATTTCCTCTAAAGGGCTTCAGATTAAGATCTATATCTTTTCAATGCTGTCGCCCGAATTTATATACAATACGATTAGAGAATGAACTAACAACACACATACGTATAGTAGTGATCACTTTGATATCGTATAGGCAAAGAGTTGCGGTAAGATGAGATTAGAAATTATACGCGATAGAAAATAAAGAGTATACTTTACCACCTGTGAGCAGTCTGTGACCTTGAGGGAGAGGATAGAGGAATTGAGGGACGGATTGAGGGAGGGACAGAGTGATGGAGGGAGGGACATAGTGAGGGAGGGAGGGACAGAGTGAGGGTGGGTGGGAGGGAGGGAGGAACGGTGTGAGGGTGGGAGGAATGGAGTGAAGGACGGAGTGAGGGAGGTAGGGAGGGAGGGAGTGATGGAGTGAGGGAGGGAGGGAATATCACAACTTGGGACCAACACAACACAATGGCATTTACTTCAGAAGTACGGAGTAGATATAAGGCTGAAATCGCGATGACTACGAGAGGTGAAGGATATTGGAGTGATCGGAGATATATGACGAGCGATACAAGGAAGAAGATTCGATGGAAGTAGGAATGCGGTACTACGGTGAATAAAGAATGGGATTATTGAGAGGGAACTAAAGCTTTATTGGCAAATTTTCAAGTGTGGTCGTAGCATTTATATTTTATATTATTATTCTTAATATTTAGATGTACTCGAAAAACTGTATTTTGTGACTATTTCCCTACATTTAACATACTAGATCTATAAAAAGAGTGATATTAATAGGAAATATTCATAATTATAGACTCAGCTTGAATGTGATGACGTTGATAGGAGGTAAAGGATGGTATTCGATGTATAGGTTATACAAAGTGCGGAATGAAGAGCGAAGCGCATGATGCAGTGGGTAAATAGGTGTTAAAGGTCTGTTTCAGAGAAGATAGAACGATAATCAATGCATTAGAGAGAGTTCAATGGGGTTTAGTGTAGGGGATAATGGTCGGGATTCGCGAATATATACATATTTATAATGCAGTATACGTAAAGCAGAGAATATTCACTAGAAAAACTGCATTTTCGAATGTTCACATACATTGTAATATTGTAATATTTTGTTTATATATGTAACATATAATTTTAATTTAATTTTAATTTTTTTTTATTTGGTGGAGTCCTTTCATCCCATCCAGGAATTTAGATGAAGTTTTCACTTATAACCATATATGGCTCTAATGTCCCTTCGAAGCCGCTCTCATGTTAAGGCATCCATGGTTTTAACGAGAGCCGATCATTTATTTATACACATTTATATAAGATCACTTCTAAATAATATTTTAAGACCCATTTTATAAAATTAATTAATGGTCCGGACGAGGGTCGAACCCGTGTCCTACTGCTTGTGTGTCTGACGCCTTAGCCACTGAAAAATTATAATTATAATTATATGGTATTTTTTTCTTTTTTTATATATAACTAATAACATATAATTATATAGTGTTTTTTTTCTTTTTTTATATATAACCAGTAATTCAATAAACTTTTGATCTATCTATCTATCTATCTATATCTTATACGTTAGACCCACAACAGTGATTATTATTCACTAATTCGTTTGTATATTTACAAGTGTGCCTCAGTTTAAAACGTATTAAAGATAAACCTAAATTAATGTCATGTTGATGGATACAAAAAAAAAGACTAGTTTTAAAATTATTCTATCATAGTTTATCATATATTTTTTAATATTTTTTTATAAATTATATATATAATTATAAAATGTACGTTTTTTTTATCTTATGGTTTTTCTACGACTTATGCACATATATTTAGAAACCTACATGAACAAATTAAAAAAAATTTAATTTCAAAATAATTACAAATTAATATTAATACAAAATTTACAAAATACTGATACATATATTATGATGTTATAATAATTTAAGTACAATTATTTATTATTATTATAATATGATGATCGAAATGTGAAAAAAATTATTATTTTTACTTAATCAACTTTTAATTAAATTACTTTATTTTATTATTAAGCAAAAAATATTTTCTTGAAAAATATATATACATTTTTTATGCGATGTTCTAATAAAAACATGTAAAATATACATAATTATATTTATAGAAACTACAATATATATTATGAGTATAAATAATAATAAAAAATATATAAAACATATTATACAAACATATATATATATATATATTAAAAATTAAATATAATTTTATTAAAATATTAATAACATATTAATATATTTTAAAGATTTTAAAGAGAATATTTCAAATTCTGTTAATAATTATATAATTTATATTATTATCGTATTATTTTTATCTTATTATTATTTTCTCCCGCACGAGCGAAGGGGTCTACATGACCCTATTTTAGTGCCTAATAAAACGTATATCATCATCATCATCGTAAATAAAATTATAAAAAGATTTTTATTTAGTGATCTGATGGTAATATACATATATATCGTGTGACCTTAAGTGTGTACCTAATAGTCAGTGTTAGTCAGTATTAGTTAAGTGTCTTGAACCTGTGAATTGTCTGTCTGTCTATGAGTTTATTCAGCACAGCGATCTGGTGAAGTTTATGGCGATACTTGATATTGTCTCCATTATCTGTGTGTGTGTATGGGTGTTTGTGTGTGTGGGTGTTTGTGTGTGTGTGTGTGGGTGTGTGTGTGTGTGAATGTGTGTGTGTGTGGGTGTGTGTGTGGGTGTGTGTGTGTGGGTGGGTGTGTGGGTGTGTGGGTGTGTGTGTGTGGGTGGGTGTGTGGGTGTGTACATTATATATATATATAAATATATATATGGGTAATTTTCTTGACAAGCAGCAATACTTCTACAATTATCCAGGTACTTATACAACAATCTGATAATAATAATAATATATATATGATATCTACTGTATATTCACTGTATCAATGATCAATGACAATGTTATATTTATATATTACTAACAAAATAGGTCTTAAAATAATAATATTTAAAAGTGGTATTATATAATTGTGTATAAATATTGATCGGCTCTCGTTAAAACTACAGATGCCTTAACACGAGAGCGGCTTCGAAGGGACATTAGAGCCATATATGGTTATAAGTGAAAACTTCATCTAAGTTCCTGGATGGGATGAAAGGACTCCACCAACAATAATAATAACAATATATTCATCGAGGCAATATAACGTCATACTATTATCATTATAGAGTTAATTTGAAATACTTATAATCACAATATATATATATATTGTGATAACCTATAGGTTATCGAATAAACCCCGCGCCCGCGCCCTACTTACCGGTTGTTCGCTTACCTAACTGGGCGGATGAAGACTTCAAGAACGAGGGATACCGTACGCAGTCCATCCTCGCCAGCCTCTTCACCCTCTGCACCTCGTCCAGACAGATACGACCCGAGTACAGCACGTTGAAGTCTATCTTGTCGATGTTGCGCAGGATCATAACGGCACCTGTGTAGGTGTGTGGGTGTGTGTGGGTGTGTGTGGGTGTGTGTGTAGGTGTGTAGGTGTGTGTAGGTGTGTATGTGTGTGTAGGTCTGCACCTAGGGTTTTAATTCTATAACATTCTGTAAATTTCATATTGTAAGCAATATAATGTCAATATAAGTTACGTAATTAAAAAAAATATTGTTCACTGAAAACCCGAAATATTTTGAGGTAAAATATGATGCTAAATTAAATTATTTTGTGTGTAATTGTTTTAATTTGAATATGTTAAACTATTTCTAATAAATATCTTTTAAGTAAAAATTATTATACATATAATAATAAAGATACTGTGAAAATGTTATCAACTTTGGATAATTATTGAGGGCTGACAAATTTCTAAGATTAAAAGTAAATTAGAATCAATATTCTGAGTAAATAGAGTTTAAAGTTTGACTACATTTATTTTTAATTTTATGGTAATATATGTTTATTAGTTGTATATTTGACTACATTTCTAGTATTAAATTATAACATAATACCACACTAATATATACATTATTCTTATAATATTTATTATAAATTAACAATAATTATACATAATAAGCTATATTTATGACAGTTTTTAAAAAGAAATATTTGTTTACCTCAATCAAAGGTCGATATTCTAGTGAAACTACTAGCAAAATTATTCGGTTAGATTACGTATGTAATTGATGAAACGTAACAGTATTAATTAATATAACCCTTATGGAACGAAAACTATTACAGTATTTTTTATCTAAGTCCTATTTTATTTTTTAATGTATACTTTATAATATTTATATTTTTATAATATATAACGAATATAATTTAATAAATATTCATATTAGTAATTACATTTATTTATTATAATAGTAAATATATTGGTAATTGATAATATTAAAATTAAATTAAGTTAATTAATCTTATTAATCTGGTAATTTTATACGATTAGTATGTTTAGATCAAATATAAATATATATTAAATATATATGTAGAAATTTACCTATATATAAATTTATATATATATATATTATTTTTATAGTATTAATGATATATAATATACGATTCAAGTGTTTATATGTAATACATATTAAAAAAGTCATATACAAATTTTGAATTTTTTTTTAATTTATGAAAATTAAAATAAAATATGTTGACAAATTTTTTTAAGACAAAAAAAAATATATATATATTCTATAACCAACTATAAATAAAAAAAAATTAAAAAAAAAAATATTTATATATTGGTTTTCGACAATATTAAAAGTTGTCCAAAATATTACATTTATTTTCATAAATATGTATTAAATTTCAAGTACAGACTATTTTTATAATGTTATTGAAAAAATATATTTATATATAAGTCACTTAAATACAAATATATTTTTTTTAAATATATTTGTGAAATAAAAAAAAATTAAATTTTGCAAAAATATTTTTAATTAATATTTTTGACAAACAAGTCATGAAAAAAACAGCAAAAAATATGTTACTAGTTTTATTGTATTACACCCTTAGTATATGTTATATGTTAAAAATTTCATAATACAATCTTGAATATATCTATGTATAAACTATATTTCCAAACTTTTATTTTTTGTAATGTAAAAATTCCTATTCATCGTATGTTAATTTTTAAAGGGACGTCGTCCCCCCTAAAAATTTTCCAAATATTTTGAAATTTTGTTTGGTTCGATATATATTATAACAATAAAAATAGCCTCAAATTTCATATATCTTATCCATTAAAAATGTATCGATGTAACCCCTCTTAATGTACAGTAGCATAGGGCATCGCATGTGTATCAGTGTCTAATGATTGGTTACAATGGTTTAATGGGCAACAACAACAGAAAATAGTCATATTATTTTAAAGCCCTTTAGAAGAAAATATTATATAAATATGATTATAATTTAACAGAAAAAAAATAATAAAAATTCAAAGTTCTAGTATAAACCTAATTTAATATTATTCTTGATTTATTTCATAGTTCATTATTTTACGAGAGTGAATATTTCAAATTTATATTCTCCAAACTATGCCCGATTAAAAATCAATAAACGTAATACCCTCAAGGTAATACCCCGTTAGGTAATACTACGCGATGGATTAGTTGCGTAATAGTATGATTACATCGTCGTAGGTAGTAATTAATTAATTGTTAGGGCAAAGTTTTCGTAATATATTTACGACGCTTTTATTACAAAACTTACTACTGTTAACTACTTAACTTATACATTGTATGTGATAAATTAATTGTATTATTATTATTATTATTATTAATAGTAATGTAGATTAGCATATATCAGACTGAATTAACAGTTTACAAATTTACTAAAATGTAAGTTTTAGAAATCCACAAATTGACATTAATTTAATAGGTTATTATTATTATTATTATTGTTGGTAGTATTGATAATACAATCATGATAATAATGCATACTAGAATATAATATAGTAATAATAAATCAGCTGAATCGTATCTTCATGAATATACATCATTTAGTACATTTATAGTACATATTAATACATCATATTACCACTATATGCAGTGTTTGCAGTAGTTGTGATATAAGAAATAAACTTCTATATAATAAAGGTAGCATTTAATGAGATAGCTTTATTATAATATTAAATCAATATTCTAATTTTATAAATAATTATTATTATATATATATATATATATATATATATATATATATATATAACAAATATAATTATTTGAACATATTTTCATGTGAATATAACCGTATAAGTGTGTGTAGGTTAACATATCATAGTAATGACCTTCAAAATAGCACTGATCTTGACCACTTCCTCCGAGAGAATTCGTGTCGTCGAGGTTTCTCTTCACCCGCATCACGCTTTTGAATCTTTTGAATTATTAATTAACCTATTATTTAACCTATCATTTAACTTATTAATTACCAATTATTTAACCTATTATTTAACCTATTAATTACCTATTATTTAACCTATTTAACTTATTAATTACCTATTATTTAACCTATTATTTAACTTATTAATTACCTATTATTTAACCTATTTAACTTATTAATTACCTATTATTTAACCTATTATTTAACTAATTAATTACCTATTAATTACCTATTATTTAATCTATTATTTAACTTATTAATTACCTATTATTTAACCTATTTAACTTATTAATTACCAATTATTTAACCTATTATTTAACCTATTAATTACCTATTATTTAACCTATTTAACTTATTAATTACCTATTATTTAACCTATTATTTAACTTATTAATTACCTATTATTTAACCTATTTAACTTATTAATTACCTATTATTTAACCTATTATTTAACTAATTAATTACCTATTAATTACCTATTATTTAATCTATTATTTAACTTATTATTTACCTATTATTTAACCTATTTAACTTATTAATTACCTATTATTTAACCTATTATTTAACTTATTAATTACCTATTATTTAACCTATTTAACTTATTAATTACCTATTATTTAACCTATAATTTAACTAATTAATTACCTATTATTTAACCTATTATTTAACTAATTAATTACCTATTATTTAACCTATTATTTAACTTATTATTTAACCTATTATTACACAGCTATTCGTGATTATTCATTTCATAACGTGTAATAATATTTATATATATATAAATTATAATTATAAAAAAATGTTAATAATAAATTGTATATTAAATTCTTATATGCTGATAGGTCTACATGTAAATTTCATCTACAAACCATCGACTATTATGTATACAATCAGAGATTTGATCTTGATAACATATCATGAGTTGTTATTATATTTATTAAATATTATCAATTGTTATCATATGTCAAGAATAACGGTTATTATCGAAAGCTATCAAACACTATAAAAACATCGAGATTATCACTATATTGCATGCGTATAATACATGCCTACATATCATTGTTACATATAGAGATAATACGGTAATGGCTATTCTATAATTAATTAAAGTTTGTGCGAATCAAGTATAATATAATTCATATTGTAATGCATATTTGTATATGTCATATCCCACTATTACTCACAATTATAAGTATGCATATATATACAACTATAGGTGCTAGAATAAACCACATTATGCGTAGGTTGGTGACAAGTATAAAGTAATTCGTTAATTTTTAAGTTTGGCATATCACGAATACACGAAATATAGATAGCCTATGTATATTATATGTATTAAATAGGTATGCATTCACATTTATATATAAATATATATAAATTTCAATAACTATCAATGCTATAACTATATCTTCAATTTCTATATAGTTAACATTAAATAGACACTTGTGTAATGCTTTATTAGCTCACGATAGTATACTGTAGTAAGACATGCTAATAAGTGACCCACTCTCGCACACAGACACACATGGTACATGAGTTATATAGTGCGTTAAAGGGGTCTCCCACTACAAGTATTTGCGGCGACTTGTCGGAAATACTGTAACTTTAAAACCATTTCTATCAAGTTGTAATGTGATACCCACTTTAAAGTTACTATATTCCAGGCAAGTTACCGGAAAGTAACGCGGTATCCCACTACAATTGTAGTTAACTTGATAGAAATTCGTCTTAAAGTTAAAATATTTCAGGCAAGTTGCCGGAAATACTTGTAGTGAGATGTAACCCCCTTTAGTTACACAATGATCAATACGGTGGTGAACCTGAAATCTTTATCTTTAATGTAGAACTCGAGGTGGTCGAACAGTTCTTTAAACTGCATCGACTCCCCCATGCACGCCACGTCTGTAGGTGTGTTAAAGTGTGGAGTGTGTTGGTTTATTAATATATGGTTATTATTATTATTATCAGGTTTCGACAGTAAAAGTTGATAGGGGCGTTTCTGTATCATGTGACCATGGTTATGTTTAGTAAAAGTCTCCTCTCGGCGCGGGCTCGTTTGGCTAGAGTCTCGGTTCGGCTCGGGTTCGTTTTTTTTTATCCAAAAATAAAAGTCTCGGCTCGGCGTCAATAACAAAAAGTCTCGTCTCGGCATCATGAACGCATCACTAGAAGGCAGTACTATAACACCTTTTGTTATTTAATATAGCACGAGCATATATTACCATTGTATTTTTATCTCATATTACCATGTTATTATAAACACTTCACGTTAATTATCATTTTTAAAAAGTGTATAAACTCAAATAAATAATAATAATAATGTATTAATCATTACGTTAATGATGTAATTTACGCATCGCTAGTAGGTCCCTACCGCCGGACTAACAATAAGCTAGCGCTGAGTTCCACAGGTAGCGGGTCTGAGCCTGTAGCGTGGTGTTGATGGTGGCCAGTCCCTCCTCGGTGGACAGTAACTCCCTACTGGTCAAGCCCCGCAGGCCGAAACGCTTGCGGTCAGAGAACCACGGCTGTAGTCCGTCGTTTATCATTCGAAACTGTCGACGGGTATTAGTAGTGTTATTAATAGTGTTATTATTAGTATTATTATTATTAGTATTATTATTAGTAGTATTATTATTATTAGTAGTATTATTATTATTTTATTTGAACACATGTTAAATATAATATATATATATATATATAATATGTAATATATTATATATATATATTAACAATAGTGTATACTCTCTTTATATGGTGAGAAATTACGACGATTAATAAAGTTCAGTCGCTACTGAATACATAAGTGTTTAGCTTTAAAACTAAGTGTAATATCGCATATTCACGCACTAGTATTGTACCGTTATTACAAGTATCGCATACGACTATAAGTAAAGGTACGGTACAGTAATCATTTATATATACACTAGTTATATGTTAAAATCGCATGAGTGTTGCGAATGTATACAAAATAAAAAATACATGAATTAATTAAATTTTCGACAAAAAAAGTTGGAATTTCTTCTTGAATTCTTCGAAGTACAATTATATAAGTAACACATGACTTTCGCATCATCTTTTTTAGAGAACCATCCAGGAACTTAGATGAAGTTTTCATTTATAAACATATATGCCACTAATGTCCCTTCGAAGCCGCTCTCGTATTAAGGCATCCATTGTTTAACGAGAGCTGATAATTTATTTATACACAATTATATAAGATCACTTCTAAATATTGTTTACTACCTATTGTAATGTTCGGTGCTAGCAATATACATACTTATGAATGAATGAATGAAATCAGTTTATAGACATGTGTCTAATGAGGATCATTGAAAGCTATAAGTAGCTTTATTAATAGCTTTAGGACAGTAATACAATACTAATATGACTTGTGTACTAGAATTCAATATATTAATAGTAGAGTAAAAAAAATAATAATAATACTAATAATTAAGGTAACTTTAAAACGTTTTAATTTCTTTGATTTTTTAATTTCGTATTATTATTTTTTTATTTCTATAACGTATGTTATCGTAAGCAAATATTTATACTTTATACTTTCGATTAAATTTTCGACTATGTATTTGCTTAAATAAATTATCAATCAATCAAACAATAATATTATCGTCCCCTATACAACGGTTAACGATGAGTTACTAATCACCCTCGGCTAAAGTCGCAGTCGAGCGCACGCACTAACAAAGTGTGTGCCTATCTCGTGGTCGGCCAGACAGACGATGCCCCTCTCGCGGAGAAGGGCGTTCTCCGAGTCGTTGGAGTTCAGCAGCAAGGTGTAGCGCCGAGCCTCGGGTCGGTTGTAACGCAGCGACGGTCCGTGCCACATCATGCGGGCGCTGGGGGGGCGGAGGTAATGGAGGGTGCGGGGGTAGTGCGGGGGGGCGAGGGTATTAGAGGGTGCGGGTTAGGTAAGCCAGTTATCCGGATAAATAAATAACTAATCTAGTATATTTCTGGTATATGTTAAGGTAGTGAGGGGCTGTATCGCCACATTAAGGCACTGGGTATATATATATATATATATATAAATATATGGTGATACAAATAGATACTAAATATATATGGTGATATATATATATATATAAATAGATACTAAAAATATATATATATATATATATATATATATTTACAATAAATTGTATAGGACTATACATATTTATAGTATGTAATCTACCCATTCTCACATCTCCGAGAGGGGACACCGTAGAACTGGACGCGGGGGTGTTGTGAGCGGTGTTGCGGCCAACCTACAGGTCAGTTCCGGGGTCCACAGTACGGTGAGATCGGTGTCGGTGTTGGTGGCGTTCAGGTAGTCGGCTAAGATCAGGGAGCCCCGTTCCGAGTCGATACGTTCGCCGAACGCTCGCGTTAAGAAGTGATCGCCATCGCCGAACTTGTCGAGCACCATGTCCAGAATGTGTTTAGCCTATGCGGTCAGCGGTGATCAGTAGTGGTCAGTGTAGTGGTCAGTAGTTGCAGTTCTAGTAGTAGTGGTAGTGGTGGTCAGTAGTGGTCAGTAGTGGTCAGTAGTAGTGGTCAGTAGTGGTCAGTGGTGGTCAGTAGTGGGCAGTGCTAGTAGTAGTGGTCATTAGTGTTTAGTAGTGGTCAGTAGGGTCAGTGCTGGTATTAGTGGTCATTAGTGGTCAGTGGTGGTCAGTAGTGGTCAGTAATGATCAGTAGAGGTCAGTAGTGGTCAGTAGTGGTCAGTAGAGGTCAGTAGTGGTCAGTAGATGTTACGTTATGTACGATCGTATGTGTATTGTATAAATAACCGATACGCGATCGATTGTATATTATAAGCTCAATTTTAATGAACATAGATTATACATACCTTAATTTGAACATATCTTTTAAGGTTACATAAATTACTTATCGATTGTGAAATATATATATATATATATAAATTTTACTATTTATTTTGTATTGTCCGGGGCCCCTCACTATTATGTATAACATGTATAAGTCTATGACTTCTCGAGGGGTCCATTTGTATCCGTTATTTTTATTATATTCGATATATATACGTGATTCAATGAATAAATATTATAATTATTATTAGCATATATATAGTTTGTAGTTTACGATATAAGTATAGTTCATATAACCTCTTCGAAGAATTGGAACTGTATTTCATGCTTAGCTTTGTGCGCCGTTTCATTGCAAACCGGAGATGACTTCTTGAGAATGAACTGCGGAGAGATACCGTACAACAGGAATCTTTTCTTCTGTGGAGAGTGCGTAACGATTGTATTACATTACGAAATAATCATTACATTAATATATTATATGAATGAATGAATAGAGTTTATTGAGTTCGAAAAGTACAATTTGGCAAATACGATTTTGGCTCAAAGTAGCTGAGATTATCTCATAATCTAACCTCACACAGAGGGTATTCTCCGATATAGATAGATAGATAGATAGATGATTTATTTATACACAAATAACACAAAGATAGTTCTCATTTATGTTTTAGCGAAATAATAATACATAAATAAATAAACGATAAAATAATATATAAGTAAAAAATAGGATTGTTAGATAATAAACATGAACAAAATTAAAATATACGAATATTAAAAATCACCAATAATAAAATATTTTACTTTACTTTTGAAACAAATAAACTTTAATTGTGTATATTACATGTCTACATTGATCGGGGTTAGAACTGTAGATAGTACTAATGAAGCAATCGGCCGTATACATATATAGGTGAAGTTAATGTTTTAAAATGAATAACTATGTTTTCAGTAGTTTCGTGAAGTTTTGAATTGATGGTGGCGTAGATAAGTTGAATGTTGAACTTAGTATAGGAAATGTGCTTAGAGGGTTGTATTGTAGTAGGTTATAACAGGCGTATTGTTGTTGTTGTTGTTGTTGTTGTTTAGTGGGGCTTATTATTGTAGGTTTAATGTGGTTTATTATTGTAGGTTTAGATGGGCTTATTAGTGTAGGTTTAGCAGGGGCTTATTAAATGTCTATAGATCATAGTGGCGAATAGTAGGTCTCGCTAGTGGGGCTTATTGATGCTTAACGATTATTTCTACTACTATAGTAGTACTGGCAACACACTGTACTATTGTACTAGTACAGTGTATTGCTACTTCAGCACTAAACGATAGGTATAGTCATGAAAAGTGAATAGAAAAATAAGTTTAAAGATTATCACATATTATACACAAATAAAACTTTAAAATAGGTATTTTAGTAAATAAAATGTTATAAGGAATCAATGAGATAGAAGAACGTAGTCCCATAAGATGATGTTATAAGGACATATTTTTCCTAAATTGAATTTAAAATTCAATAACATTATGAATTAACGTCTGGGGTTGATGGCTCAGTGGGATAACCAAAAAGCTAGTAAGCCAGAGGTCCCGTGTTCGACTCAAGGCAGTTCTTGTTTTTCTCTTGTGTTTATCAAGAACTTAATAACGATAAATCAAAACACAAGAAAAAAAAATGTTACTATTTGTATTGTCCGGGGCCTCTCACAGTTATTTATAACATGTACAAGTCTATGACTTCTTGAGAGGTCCATTTGTATCCGCTATTTGTATTGTATTCAATATATATATGAGATTCAATAAAAAAAAATTAGACACAACAATAAGTTAATAAGTTAAATAAGTCAATAATTTAAACCTTCTCTGTGGTCACAATAATTGTGCACACAAAATATACAGATAACATTATATATATATATATATAAAGAAATATAACTAAAAAGTATTATGTTAAAAAATAAAAATATTTGGATAGTTGATAAGCCAACATGTAAGAAAAAGATAATTTAATATTGAATAACTAAAATAGAAATTCAATTTATTATCGTTATAATTTACCAGTTTATTTGATTAATTTGTATTATTTTTTATTTATTTATACTGTATTTTACTTTAGCAAATCAATAAGGATATATGTGTTTAACTTATTTTTTAAATCTACAAGGAATTTTAAAATATTAATTCAAAAAATCATTTAATATTGATTTCTTTAATTTATTGAATATTACATATTCAATTTTATACCTAAATTCTTATAATAATAATCGGCTGCCTTTTTTCAGATAATAATTATCATAATTCGTAACGGAGTATGGTCAAAAGCTTTGCGATTGATGCACAATTTGATCATCCGCAAACTTGTTTATACGAATTAATTATTTTACAATAGCGTATGTCTACCATTATAATTAGCGCATTTCTATTTATAGACTATCATACATATAACAGCTTATCATTCATATATATATATATATATATATATATATATATATATATATATATATATATATATATATTTATATTTATGTATTTTATTGGCTCACACGAGATGTAATGAAATTAAAAAAACTTTGAAATATGATATTGAATATCATTCTAAACTCAACCAAACAAGTGAAAATAACTAAAACTATAAATATGAATGTTTGTACAAATAAATATACTCTATTGTAAATTCCCTATTTCGAATGAACAATTTTACGATCAAATCGCGCACTTTTGACCATGTACCTTCGTAACAATTTCTTAATAAATCAACGAATTATCACGAAGCAGACCGCCGATTGTTAAAATAAGAATGTCAGAGTTAAAGGTGGGCGGTACTTATATATACGCTAGAGTATTTTCTATAGTTGTGACTACAGCACACTATACGCATTATAAGATATTTAATAGTAACATAATATTTTATATGCTCACTTGGGGATATAATGCAGCTAAATAAACAGCAAAATAAAACCAAACCAAAATCAGTTTGAAACTTCTTTGAGATTAACGAAATCAACATACGTTGGTAATAGATTGTTAATATATAATACCAAATAAAAGTAATACCTAAATGTATATTGCATTCTTGTTTTCATAGTAATATATTCAAACATATTCAAATATTATAAAATATAGATTTAATCCAAGGGATTTAATATATAAATATTTTTTAAATAATTTTAATAAATATAAACAAATGGATCCTCGGATGGATCCTAAACAAATTAGTTGCGCATGCGCTAACTTATAAACTGAAATACAGAACATTTCATCCAGCATTTCATTACTGAAATAGTATAAAGCCACAATAATATACCATGGCCTTATTTAGCTTATTTTTGAAGCTAAAGGAGGCCATTATATATTACAGCCATAGATTTGTATTTTACAACTACAAATCTAAATAAACTATAAATCTATTATTACAGTATATGGAATAAATTGGATCAATTACATAGATCTAGAAATATTCTACAGAAATTCTAGTTAACACGATAGTGGATTCATATGAATAGGAACTTTCTCTCTAGCTCTATGATTCATAGCATAGATTCATATGGACATTATTACAAGCAAGACCTCCTATAACCTCGGTTATAGCAAGACCTCGTATAACCTCGAGGTTATAGGAGGTCTTGGATATAGGAGGTCTTGGTACAAGTTGGTTATAATAAAAGATTTATCCTTAAATTATATAGTTTTAGAACTTATTAATGGGGGACCTTTAGTAATTCCCTCCCACTTACAAGACCTCCTATAACCTCGAGGTTATAGGAGGTATTGCCACTTATCATTCACTCTATTCATAATCATAATTAATATATATATTGCTATACGATATACAGTTTTTTCACCAATTTGAATCAAAATCCGCCATTTTGTTTTCATCGATACATTATATTTTCAAAAACAATTAAAATTCACTTTTATTAATATAATAACTGGCAAATGCTTTAATAATTATTATTTATATTAAACTAAATTATTATCAAACCTAATTAATATATATATATATATATATATATATATATATATATATTTAATATAGAAATAATTTAATATATATATATATATATATTTAATATAGAAATAATTTAATATGAGAATAATTCTAATTAGAAGTAAATTAATATAATTATAACCAGATATATAAAACAACTATTTAAATATTTTGAATATTTGTTGACAATTTATAAACATATCACTGTATCATATTTGAATAAATATATGTAGGATGGAATGAATTGTCACTGTAGGTATACCTATATATATATATATATATAACAACAACTAATTCCAACCGTTCAAATGGTGATATAAATACATTGCCGATTTTTAAACAAATATTTTTTAAACAAATAACATTCTACTAAATTATAATTACTATGGCTCGATTAGCTAACATAAATGAAACTTAAAACGTACTTCTTCTTTTCGCTATTACTCCAATCTATAAAATATCAAAACTCTTTTTTCTGCATTCTATACTTGTATCTCGTTTTATCCTCAAATTAGTATTATATCCTACTTTTAATAATATCCTTCAATGGGTAAATAATAACTACATTGTTCTTATAATTGTATTATATTATTATTTTCAATAACAATAATTAAAGGCAGTGCTTCAAGGCACACGATAGAGAGGGCCAAATGATCAAAGTTTATGATCAACAAATATATATATAATACAAATAATATAGTAGAATAACCTATATAATATCAATATCATAGTATACTCTGTCCTATATGACACTTAACTATCCCACAGTACACATGTGTACGTACCTGTTCATCGAGATTAATGGGACAGTTTCTGCCGACGTACTTGGAAGGCGTCTTGTCGATAGCTTTGATAATATTGATTCTTCTCGTGAGTCTGATAGGAGGCGCTGTAGGTTGTGTTGGAGTGAGTGCGGTACGCGGTATCGGAGTGAGTGCGGTATGCGGTGCGATATGTTGAGTATATATGGCAGTGCCTTTTAAGGATTTAAAAATGGGTAAAATTTCAAAAAATATAATTGGTTTTATAGTAAATGAAAAATAATCTAATAACAGACATCTACTGATTTATTATAAATACATAAGATTATGAAAAATCGAATTTTGTTGGTGGGCGCACATTTAAAATGGGGGCAATTGACCACAACATTCCCCTTATAAAGACACAACTATACGGTGGTCGCTCCCGCACAGTACTGTCGAGTAAGTTATCTATATCTGGACTATAGTCCACTATAGTGATTTAAATGATGCTGAGCTTTTTGATGCCGAGCCGAGTTGAGATTTTAGGTAACTGAGACTGAGACTGCATCGACGCTTTATATTTGAGCATCATTTACATCACTATGGTGCGTATGACTGTATACAGTATACTCTATAGAGCGTATACGCTGGAGTGAGACCTATGTATAGACGCACCGCAAACCGCA
Organism: Osedax fenrisi; assembly: GCA_964019155.1. Lineage (NCBI taxonomy): Eukaryota > Metazoa > Annelida > Polychaeta > Sabellida > Siboglinidae > Osedax > Osedax fenrisi. The sequence continues at coordinate 23,588,482 of OZ025246.1, forward strand.
CACCGCACACAGCAGTGGAGTGCGATGGAGAGATGTATCAAAAGCCGCGGAGCGAGTGAGTGCGGCTCGGTGTGAAATAGAGTCAAGTATAGATAGTTATAGCTATATAACATATATGTATACACGTTCGGAGTTAGTGCGATACCGTGCGCGTTCGGAGTGAATTTATAGTTTACGTAGCGCACATGTGCGGCGATGATTAATCAATGCTAAGTTAATTACTTTACTGTCTATTTATAAATTTATAGATTTAATATTGATTGATATGTAATATATAAATATATATATATATAAATATATATATAATAAACATATATAACATTATAATTTGATTATAATCTTAAACGTATGAGTTCTTATTTAATTTATTTGTATATATATTTACATATATGTAAATATATTTACATTTGTATACATTTATATTATAAATGTATACAAATATGTAAATATGTAAATATATATATACAAATAAATTAAATAAGAACTCATACGTTTAAGATTTTAATCAAACATAGGTGGTTTTAATTTATAAATAGATGTATAACATATCAGTACTTATAATATTAATAATTAAAGATGAATAGGTGAAAGTCCCCGATTACCGACTACCTCCTAATACCGACCCCATCTCGTATCTCAGTAAATATAAGAGTTATCAAAAAATTATATATACATGAACTGTTAGTAATTTAATGATAAATATGATTAAGTATTTTGTTTAAAAAAATATTAAATCTTACAATTGTTATTTGATAAAATGTAATATTCTGTTTTTACTTTTAAATATTTGAATAATAACTTTTTTTAAATCATTGTAAATACTCTATTAATTATAAGAAAAGTTAATGTTCTACATAATATTGTAGATCAATACAATGTTTATAAATATTATAAAAATAATTTAATTTGAATAACTATTCACCAATATATCTTAATTAAAGCAACCCATATGATTTTCCTATTACCGACCCCCTAAATTACCCTAATACCGACCCCATGTGATTTATAATATCCAATAAAAATAGATCCGTATTTTACTTTAAGTTATGTTATAACTTGTTTGTGTATCATTGACATATATTTAGGATTCATGATTCCAGTTATTTATATACATATGATTAATAAATAAATATTAAATAATAATATACACTATTTTAATATAATTACTATAAAGTTTCAATTTAAATTTAATATTACTATTAAAACATAAATTCAATACAAAATAAATTACGTCATGTTATAATTAATTATATTTATGTATATCTACTATTTTTATTGGATATTATAATACTACAATTATTTATACCACGATTATTTTAGGGGGTCGGTTATAGGGGAAGGTGGTCGGTATTAGGCACATGTATCCGATTACCGACCCCCCTGTTTATTCTTGTAAATTTAATTATATCACAAATTTAATATAGACATATTATTCATTGCCATAATATTAATCAAATTATAAAATTAAAAATAAATATATTTAATATTGAATACGTTATTACAACTAATCATGTAGGGGTCGGTAATCGGATACTTTCCCCTATAGAAACGATCGCTTAATTTTAATTATAGAATAGTATTTAAAATCGAAAATAAACAAATTTAAATATAAAAATAATGAAATTAAGTATATAAATAGCTTTTTACATATAGGTATACACATAGATTTATATGTATACACATATATTTTAACGAAAGAACTGTTTAATTAAATATATAATTAGATGTATATATAATCTAATTATAGACAATTATGGAGTCTATCTACCTATTTTGAGATACGAACCTAAGGTAGAGCATATACAGCTTGCAATGTAATATATAATTAAAACCGCGCCGAGCATAAATCTATTTCAGTGATTTCGATACTTCTGCTGCTAGCAGCGGGACGCGTGAATATCAATCACATTGCTTAGATAGGAAATGTGTTACATGTTTGCTTCGAAACAAGTTTGACTATACTATAGAATATATAGTGCTGGGCTATCACTAACCCTTACCGCTAGGTTTATACGCCGTATCGGCATTGGTCTGAATGATTACTCGGGTAGGGGATGATTGCTTGGTCTGGTTACACTTTGTCTGCTTTGAAGGCTGTTCATATAAAATATTAATTAGATAAGTATACCATGCATGATACATGATACATCATTCCATGGTATACTTTGTTCTAGTCATTGATATACAGAATACTTTCTTTATATCGACTATATAATATATATATATATATATATATATATATATATATATATATATTATACCTTATGTTTCCGTGTTCTATTCATTATTATATATCATATATTCTATAAATACCAATTAATATTAATATTAATTATTATAATTATAAATAAAATTTTAGAAATCTATAAACTAAATATGTGTCACCATCTAAACAAATATGTATATATATATATTATAGTATATACATAATTATTGGTCATTTAGTATTTAAATAATATACCACTAAAGTTTGATTTATTAAATTTTAATTTCCGAATTTAATTTAGTTTATTTACGTAAATAAATAATGTATAGAAATAAATAAATCATTTATCTTCTACAAGATAATGCAATGGCGTATATTTGTAGTTGATTATCGATAATTAATTAAATAAATTTATAATAATCAGTTAATTATTCTATGTATTATATTATAGCATGGTCTCCTTTAGATTCGAAGCTAAAGGAGGCCAAGCTTAGGACCTAAATACAATAATACTGCAGTATACATGTATTCCTTTTTAAAAATAAGGATGAGGTTGTTAAAAAGTCACGTGTTATATGCTAAGTAGATTTCCTTTCTATTCCCACTATTTAATGATCAACGTATATACGTATTTATAATACCCATTTATTATTTATAATTCATATATTCATGAAATATATTTTCTTAAATACAAGAATACATTAAATAAATTGTCGTAATTATTATTTCGCGAATTTACGCGTATTAAGAATATGATAAAAATATACGGAATATTATACAATAATTTCTATATCCTGATTAGTATATATTTGTTAGAAGTTAAGTATTACTTAAAAATTAATTAATTGTAGTTAGAAGTTATTACTAAAATGTTATCTAAATACCAGTATTTCCGGAAATAATATCCGGGAATGTTTTCTAGAAAGTGATTTTCTAGAAAATTACCTATAATTGTAGTGGGATACCCCATTACTACCCGGCAACTTGTCGTAAATATAGTACATTTAAATGGGGTATCCCACTAAAACTTTCTAGCAAATCACTTAATAGCAACAATTTTAGGACATTATTTCAGGAAATACTGATAGTGGGATACCCCTTTAGAAATATATTTCAAGTAAAATATCGTTACTATAATAATATTGTCTTATTAAACAATATGAACGTAATATATGTCCTATACATAACGTATATCTATATTTACAGAGCTTATACATTATATTGCACTGGAATGAAACAACTTCCGTCGCACCAACTTGTTGCATGCGCTGTGAGCCCATATAAATAGGCCAAAGTTCACCGCCTCACTTCCTTAATAACAGACCTACGCTTCCACATCGCGATGCGCCGGCGTCGAATATTCTGGAATGTTAGGAATGTTAGGAATGTTATTAGTAACGTATCGATAGTTATCAACCACAGAGCTAGAGAGAAATTTCTCTCTAGCTCTATGTTATCAACGTATAGTTTACGCCAAGTATAAGCTATAACGTGTGCGACACAGTGTGCGTTATCGCTATAAAATCGTTTTCATTTGTAATTTCTGTAATTTCTGTAATTTATTTATTTAGATACAAAATAATTAAGAGACGTATATATGGATGTTGATATGTATTTACTTAGATACAAAGTAATTAATATACGTATACCTATATATCGATGTTAATATACGGATATTTGCGACTAGTCAATATACGTATACATATTACATACATACATTTACATTTTTCGGTTTTCGGACTGCGAACTGTGCTTATAAAGCAATCGGCCGTCCATATATATTTTAAGTTAATGTTTCATATTAAATAGGTAGGTTTTCAGTAGTTCCTTGAAGTTGGGAGTTGATGGTGTAGTACGGATTTATGTGGGGAGAGTTTTCACGAGTATGGGACGGATATTGCCCATGCTCGAGTGTTGGTTGAATGTAAGTTATGTTTAGGAGGAAGTTGAAGTTGTATTGTATACACATATATATATATATATATATATATATATATATATATATATATAATATATATCCGATCACGTGTATATCCTACCTATAGGTACAAATATATATGGATGTATATATAACTGTCTGCGTGGCTCAGTTGGTAAAGCGTCAGACACACAAGCAGAAGCACACGGGTTCAAGCCCCGTCCGGACCATTAAAATGGGTCTAAAATAATATTTAGAAGTGATCTTATGTAATTGTGTATAAATAAATGACCGGCTCTCGTTAACACCATGGATGCATTAACATAAGAGCGGCTTCGAAGGGACATTAGAGCCATATATGGTTATAAGTGAAACTCATCTAAATTCCTGGGTGAGATGAAAGGACTCGACCAAAATAAAAATAACAATAACAATATGTATACGTATGGATATGGATGCATACATTATTGTGTGTCCGATACTATCCGTAATCGTATCTATACCACTAGAACTATACTGTATGTTTATTATATACATGTAGGCCTAATGATTAGTATCAGTATATTGAAGTATGTATACTGATATACTGATAATACTAATAATGGTGATGTGATGTGTTATATTAATAATACTAGTGACGGTGACGATATATATATATTAGGGATTACATTTACGATACACCGCGCCAATGAAGCAGCTGTCATACGCGTAGACTACGGGAAAATTAATATAATAATATATTACTATAGAGACTTTCTTCATATTGTGTATTATCCTTAATTATATTATATATTATATAACATATATACTGGATACAGTCTATAATCCATTATTTAATTATTAAATTAACTATAAAAAAATAATTATTTTATGACTTTATTATAGAAATAGAGTAATACAATCATTGTTTTTTGTATAGTAAATTTAATAATTGGAAAACTATTGTTTATTAAATTACAATATGTGTACATTTATGTAAACTATAGTTTAATTGAATACATTTCAATGAAATGATTCCATACTGTAATAAAAGAGCTAGAGTGAGTGAACAAGAAAATCAGGAACAAGCCGAAATATCAGCGGATGAGAATAATCCAATTCATGAAATTATTGAAGATGAAGTTATTGACATTAATTCAGGTGTATCTACAATAGCAACGTCGATATCAAATTGTATAGTACCTGAAACAATTATTGACTTAAGCAATGCTAATCATCCAGATGCAAAAATTCCAATAACAATACATGGTACAAGGAAATTGAATTTTCAGACCAAATGGTTCAAATTATTTCCATGGCTTAATTTGGATATTTCAAATAAGGAGAAGCACTACGTTCAAAATTGTATTTAAAAAAAAATAAAAAAATATTATATTGAAAACAAGATATATAATTAGTTATCTATCATTTCATAAAAAGATTATACTTAAATTCGCTATATTTATGAGTATAAATGATATTTTATAAAATCTACTATTATAGATAAATATTAATTATAATTGTATGAAAATATTTCACTAAACTTTGATAGCTGTTTTTTCAGAATATTGATTTTATGAATGTTGCTTTCAAGTCCGGAACTTTTATTCTATTCTATAAAAATTTTTATAATTTTCAGAATATTTAGATAACATTCAAATACATAATACTATTGTCTCATAAAAAATATAATCTAATAATACAAATTTTATTTCTATTTTTCTTAATTTTTTTTTATTTGTTGTTTGAATTACTCCTATTATAAAAAAAAATGTATATAATAAAAAAAAGAAAAACTTATAGAATGATGTATTATTATTATAAGTGCGAAAAAAGTATGTAAAATATTTAAAATATTTCAAGTTGGAGAGTTTTTAAAACTAGTCATTTTCGTATATATTTACATGTAAGCCCTAGAACGTAGTGTTTCCTCTTAAGAAAATGACTTGTCATCTGTGTTCTAGTTTAAACGAAAATCAACGGAATAAATTTAAATGCACTGATTTGGCATATATAAGTAAAGATCATCTAAATTGGAAAAAAGCAATATCTCGTTTTTCAGATAACTCAAAGTCTGCATTACATATCCATGCTATGGAAGTATGCCACATTAAAGCTATAACTCCATTGTTATATAATCAACAAGATGCACAATTGAAGAACAACAATATAGCTTTAAAACATATTTTAACATCCATTACATTTTGAGTATCTAAAATATTGCTTAGATGGTAATGTTAGAGAGTTAATAGCGTTAATATGCAATGATATTCCTGAGCTCAAAGCATAGATATAGAGTACCCTAAATGGTACTCTAAATCTATGGCTCAAAGCATGGTTTAATACAGAAAATCTAAAATCTATAATTTCCACCACAATACAGAATTAAATTATAGCAATATATGCTAATAATATTAAAAAGAATATATTACAAAATATACATGGACACTATAGCGTTATGTGAGATGGTACGCAAGATATATTCCTGGTCAATAACAAGAAGTTATTTCTAACGAACGACTAAATAATCTACTGTTATGTCATATTCACAAAGAACTATTGAATGAAGTTGATGATGATAGTGCAATGCGTCAATTTATTATGCAATCCGAATGGAGAAGATCCATGTTTAAATAAATAATGTCATACATTTTATTTGAAAGTATCCCCCCCCACTTTTGTTGAACCTGTGACGCCCCTGCGCGTAGTAGACAGTTAATGGTTACGATTGAATAGATTGACTATTGCAAGGACACTCTTGTCCATGAATATTGTTTAGAGTTTATGGCCCAGTAGTTTAGCGTTATATGGGGCTGATTGAACCGGTGATATACTATAATATATATATATATATATATATATATGTGTGTGTGTGTTGAAAAGCAATACAAAAAACTGCCGAGAATATGATTCGTTTATTAGTGTAGCATCGGACCACCGCATTGTAACATACAATATACAATTAACACTACGAGCTAATACAGATGAATATAATAGAATAACGTCGTATAACTGGAGTAACCTAAAAAATAATGCTGATATAAGAAATAAGTTCATGATCGAAGTTAAAAACCGTTTCGATGCTCTGCAAAATAACGAAGAAACAATATCAGCCAACACAGCATACACCTACTTTGAAAATGCATGCAAAGAATCATCAGCTAAATATATACCATTAAAGCAAACACAGAAGAAAGGGGCCCCATGGGAAATCTATCAAAAACGCAAAGATTAACATATATCAGCAAAACTTAAATATTCACACAACTATTCTGAAAAGCAGACAACATTTAATAAAACGAAAGAAGAATTGACTTCTGCATATGAGGCAGAACAGAGTAAATATGTCAACAATATAATCAAATATATCGAATTAGCAGCAGCAAATAAATAATCTTCTATTGCATGGAAAATCGTAAATGGAATAATTGGTAGAAAGACTCGAACAGATAAAGATAACTACTGGTGTATTACAAGGAAACACGCTTGCACCTTTCCTTTTTATAATATGTATAGACTATGTATTGAGAATATCACTAGATGATAACAAACATCTCGGTCTCACCATAAAAAACGAATGAGTAGCCGACATCCTGTAATATACATAACTGACACTGATTATGCTAATGATTTATCCGTTACGTCAGACAACGTTAAAGATACAAATACAATGCTACATAAAATCGAAGAAGCCGCAGCCGAAATATGATTAGGTGTAAATTCAGATAAAACGGAATATATCTCTCTGAACCAGAAAAATAATAGTTGTATAAAAAGTCTAAAGGGTAAAGATCATCAAACAAGTACACCTTGTCAATCATCTTGGAAGCTATATAGCATCTACTGATCATGACGTCAATGTAAGGATTCAAATCCATACTTACGAATTCGTGAGTATGGATTCCACTTAATTCAGATTTTGTTAGCGCTAGTAATGTGTTAGTATACCGTGTATACTCCTATAGTAGTCGTATAGCATACTATTATAGTGATGGTGCTTTGGTTAGTGATATCCGCTTACGGGTGTATCATTACACGCTCGATTAGCGAATATTCTAATATAGTAATATATAGTATATACCCTGCAGGGTAATATACCATGGTAATATACTCTACTATATATAGTAATATGGTTTACTATAGTATACTCATGCATACAGCTAAAGTATAGCTAATAGCTATTGGTTTAGAATATAGATTTACCATGGTTGGACAATTGTAACATGTTGAATACATTTATAGAGATTGAATTGATATAGCTGCCTTGCCTGTGCCCTATAGGGCCTATGGAATAGCTCACGAAATAATGTAACTGTATATATATATATATATATATATATATATATATATATATATATATATATATATATACACGTATATACATATATTATATATATATACATATCTTGAAATAATTCACTAGTAATATATTAGTAATAAATGAATTTTAATAAATTCCTATATTATATAATTATACAATGTATTATATTATATATTATATATATATAATGTTATATATTGTTTATAACATGACATATTATATATATATATATATATATATATACATTATATATGTTGTAACGTGTTTTTCAGTGTAATCGATTGTCTCTAAAGCAGCGATCACATATAGCGACTTTGCTGCAAAATCGTCGAGATAGAATTTTGCACATATAGCAAACATGTTTGCTATTCATTTTGCTGCAAAGTAGCTGCGATTTTGCAGTGATTCTGCTAGTGAATATTTTTTACTGCACATTTTGCCGTGGTGTTCACACCTGGCGATTTTGTTCGTCGTGATTTTGCTGCAAAGTTGCTGCGATTTTGCAGCAAAATCGCTATATGTGAACGCTGCTTAAAGTGTAAGCTAACACTTCAGCGAGATCTCGCACGCATTACGTAAGTACATATTACATAACTACGCGTTACATCACTATTACCGATCGTTATTACGTCATACCGATACGCACGCACACGCGCACCTTAATGTGCGTATAGCTCGCACACACACACACACACGCACAGCTTCACCTGCATCGGCTATTAGAAAACACAAGTGTATAGACGTTTAGAACGTCATCAATAATATATTAAATTAGAAGAACAACCGTTACTATTTGTTGCGTATTGTCGTGGGCCCCCTAGATAGGTTATAAAACATATGTTATAATCATAATGACCACGTGATATGCTTATATTTCGTTATCTATAAATAGATACGGCGTATATTATACGCTATCTAATCGATACACAAACGCGTGAATTATTGGTGTTGTCTATATACAGATATTACTACCTATTATGTAATACGATAAAGTGTGTGTTACACACGTACAGTGTACGTCGTACACATAACTACACACACACACACACACACACACACACACATATATATTCACAAATACACACACACACCTAATTAAGGGGGAATATAATAGTGTCATCAAATCCTAATACACCCTCAAGGAGGTGTTGATATTATCTCGTAGGGGTGTCTGTAGATGTATATCTTATAAGATAATATATAATTAATTATGTAATAATATATATATATATATATATATTACTTAATACATTATAAATATATATATATTAGGATTATTGACCTCGTGTTATATTAATAATAAACAGCTCTCTATAAATAGCTCTGCACACACACGGTTCCAGCTAATCAGTCGATCGCTAAACACAATCGATACGTAATGTCGATGACGCAATGCCTACACGCGAGTTATTGTTTTATGTGACGCAATCTGGCCGGCTCTATTACATAATGAATAGTACGTGCACGTATTTAATATGTAGGGGGCGCTGCAACAGGGGTGACGGGGGATATGCCCCCCCACTTTAAAATATAGGGGACCTCTTATGTATTGCCCCCCCCCCCCAATTTTACCACAATATTTATTTTGATTGGTTAGTCCTCCCTACATACACACCATCGTTCCAGCGCCCCTAGTAATATGCATTGTATACTTAACATCGAGATAATATAGCACTATAGCACTATAGTACTATAGTACTATAGTAATATAGCACTATAGTACTATAGCACTATAGAACTATAGTATAATAATAATAATAATACTACTATAAAGGTGTATTGACTCAATGAACGCGATAGACGTTTATATGCGTCAAGTTGATACAATACAACAAATAAATAAATAATACACGAATACAACTACGTTAATTCATATAGGTAAACCTATAGGTAAACCTATAGTTACAACTATAGTATACCTATAGGTACACCTATAGTTACATTAGGAATATTGAATTAAACATTAAACGATTGTTTATTAAAAAGTAATCCTCGTGGATTAATCACCAGAACGTGTATTCTACGAGATAATATACAATATAATGTATACATTGTATTATAGTAATACCTCAAATATAGCGAATCGAAATGGTTTAGTATGTGTTTATGTGTTTATCACTGTTAACAATCAGGGTACAGCGAATTCAATGTATAGGGTACAGATCGTTAACATATCACAACAATTTACCGTGTACCCTAAAGAGGGTACACGAATTTTAAACTCACTATAGTGTATAATATATATATTTTGAGGATACACATATATATATATATATATATATATATATATATATATATATATATATATATATGTTAAATATTAGGGTAACTGACTGTTAAATGCACTAGGGTACGCTCTATATATTTATTAGGGTACATCTAAGTTACATATTAGGGTAGGTAACGTGATTATTATATTTATATATCATGCAATTCAATTATGGTGCATATCATACAATTGCAGTAGTGTCACGTTATCATATAATTAGGGTACAACCTGCAAACATTATTTAGGGTACAGTTTAATCAATTGATCATTTTTAGAGTACTGATCTTATTTATTCAAATTGTACCCTAATTAGGGTACGGCTATGGGTACACTACTTACACCCTAAAAAAGGCACTCGCTGTACCCTAATTGATAACAGCGTACACTCGATGTATAGCATCAGGTTTTCTCTGACCTCGCCATACTTGTAGACTACAAGTTCCGGAGAATTCGAGTGAAATCGAGATATAACGACGAGGATGTCGTATGTTAGCGTTAGTGTCATTAAGTGGGTTATTAAGTTGCTATATTGTTATATATAATAGATCATTGTATATATTTATATAATGGGCAACAACAATAGAAAATATTCATCTTATTTTGAAGCCCTTTAGAAGAAAATATTATATAATTATCATTATAATTTACCATCAAAAAAAATTGTAATTTTTCTAATAAATATTATTATTATTATTATTATTATTATATATATATATATTGTATAATACCTTATATGGTATGGTGTATAAAGTAGTGATTGAACATTAGAAGTAAGCGAAGACGAAATGCAAACCTGTATGTTACATACTCCGGTAAAACAAACCTTAAATCGCTAGCTCGTACAGGAATATATACTTGTATACGCAGCACTATAGTATTACGTAATTGACCTCTTCTGTGTTACGTCACTACGAGAACAGTGACCCCATTACTGCGCCGGCTTCTTTCTATTAGTATATCGCCAGGTTTTCTCGAGAGGTAGGGGCGTGGCTACATATTCGTAGTAAAAGTAAGCCACGCCTCCCGCCTTAGAATAAATCGTTACTATAATCTACGCGCGTCGCTGATTTAATAATAGCGCTATAGGTAGCGTTAGTTGTCGGCAACCATTGTAGTGATAGTGGTAATGTAGTAGTACCGGAAGTACGTATGTCCCCATTACCCCGGGTGTACCCCGATTGTACTGCGTTGTCCCCCGCCACCCCCATAGTATTGTTAGCGCGCAATTAATGACATAATCGCTCGCCCCATTGTTAAACTAACGACTCCGCTAATGCCAACTCGCGTGTGCGACACACTGTGCGTATGGGTATGGGTATGTGTGTGCGTATGCGTATGGGTATGTGCGTGGGTATGTGTGTGGGTACGTGCGTGGGCATACCGGCATAGTGCTTTGTAAGTAAGGGAAATGTAAGTCAATTGTGTGTGTACTAACAAGCTTAAGATCTCCAGGTAATCATATCTCTGAATATCTATTGTTATATCGGCCGTGTTATTGTTATATCGATACTTATTGATAAACCCTAGTGGGCGTGTTGGGGGCGTATTTATATAGCTCTTTAATCGTATTATTCATGTAGGTTATTTAGTATTATTCATGCCTATAAATGTAACCTAGATATGCGTATAATATCTAATAGAAGGATATTATAAACTAATTAGTAAATACCTATATATAATATGTATGTATTATATATTATATTAAACATATTAATATATATGACACAGTAGCAATGTAGAATGTGGAAGTATTCCCTTTTCCTATCTGAATACAAATATGTCACCCTAGATACACTATAGTATACTATTAGTATACTAATAATAATGTATACTTGTATAGTATTACCAGGGATGTTACTGGTATTGCTTATTATTAAATGTACAAAATATCTAAAATAGATTTAATATTATATTAGTTATGCAATTAAAATAAACTCAAATACATGTTCAATAATATGTTAACGAATGGTATCAAGTCATTATATTAACGTGTCAAAATAAATGTCATAACTTTGATTTAAATAAATTATAATTACTAAAATAGAAACACATTTATATAATAGTATTAAAGTATCTGAATCAGAGATAGATAAAAATACTTATAATACACTCTAGTATTATCCTATAGCAGTGGTTCCCAACCTATGACTCAAACTTGGGTCAATAGTTTTTTGTTTGGGTCATGGGCCAATTTCTAAAAGTAATGCTCGCATGTTATATTCAGTTTAATACAAATCTATTATTTGGGATTAAAGTTTAATAATAAAAAAATAAAAAAATAAAAAAATAATTTGTTCATTGAGTCATGGTATATTTTTAAATCAGATAATTATCAAAAAAGGGTCATGATAAAAATAGGTTGGGAACCTCTGTCCTATAGCCTTACCATACAGGGTATAACCTCTAGGGTAATGCTATATATACCCTGTAAGACATATATGAAATACCTTATGAAGTCCGACGTATGGTGTAAATATTATGATTTACGAAATAAGTATGTTTTTACTAATATATTAATGTCGAGTTTAATTTATATATATATATATATATATATATATATATATATATATATATTAGTTGAGGGTATCATATTAAATGTGAAGTAGCTTGTCCATGAGCATATATTTAACGAATGGAATCTGTATTTTGATGTTGGTTGTATTAAAAATGAACCAATTAATCGTGTTTTAATCGTTAGTCGAGGTGGAAAGAGATACAGTTTATTGTGAAGTCATTCGCTTAGTAATGATTAACTATATATTTGATCAATAGAGTATATTAACGTATGTGTTGGTGTACTGGTAGACAACTGTAGACAAATGTCTACCAGTACACTAGTGTAGTTTGATTAATAATTATTAACTTTATTAATTCCGTAACTTTCCACGAGTTCATCCCGCCATTATCAAATATTGTTATGTTTAATGTTTGGGAATCTTTCATTAGTATTTTAAGTATACATTTTAACTTAACAATACGTGTTAAGCTTATGGGGCAGGGCAGTCCTAGGGAAGGATTAACGCGTGGAAAGTTACGTAACTTTATGTACGGTATTAATAAAGTTGTATACATTAAATTCGATATAGAATATAACAAATCAATTATAACTTATACATATCTATAGGTATTGTGCTGGTAAGGAATAATCCGAAAGAGTAAAGTTGATCATAAATACATTCATTATAGTTCGTACCGTATAAAGTAGGCCAGATTCATTATTTGTGTATCGATAGCTTATAGGATGGCGATCATTGATCGGCGATCCGATCCGGATTGGGATCGGGTAAGAAAGAGAGGATCGGGATAGTGTAACGAATGGAGGATCGGGAAAAGGATCGCAGAAGTTGTAGTATTGCAACACTGATGAAGATAGGTATACTATAAGTTTTAACGGATGAAATGCGGGTAGGTTGGCTGATATATCAGGGTATATGTCAGGGTATACCCAGTCGTAGTCAATAAACCAAATTGTAAATATATAACGTTACGGTAACAGTTGTTTTATACCAGAGTGTGTATACACTATAGTGCTATAGCATATAAGAGGTAAGAATGTGGTGTTTCCGAAACTGTTATTCTGCATGCAGTTAAAATGTTACTGTGCGCGGTTAAAAATCGGACTTTTTTCGATAAGGTTTGTAACCCTGTTCACGAATTTCATAAATGAATTAGTTTTTAAATAAAATCATAATCATCATCGATGTATTTGTGGAATATGATAGAAGAATTAGAAGCTATTTCAATACTCGGAAGTATGTATATAATGTATACTAAACATATGAAATAATGGATGAATATATTGACAGAAATGATTGGATAAGCAGGAATTTTAAATAATGATTATAACATATTTATAACATTTTACTTACTTATTTGTTGTCAATATAATATTATAGATAGATATTTGATATACAGATTATATAAGTAAAGTTTAAAGTTCTCCTAATAAAGTATACTTTTTATTGAAAATGTATTAATAGAAATACTGACCCCCCCCCCACTTTGAACTTGCTTCCGCTGCCTCTAGTATACATTATATATATATATATATATATATATATATATACGGGTGCAATGAAATATATTGAGGTAGCACATTATGTACACCTGGTTGAGATTAGAGAAATGCTACTGGAATAACCTAATTGACGAAGCTTGGATTGAGGTATACCTCAGGTATACGTTAATAAAGCTATACATGTGCACATATGTGCTTAAACATATATGTTTATATGTGTATATGTTTATATGAAATATCCATATGGACATATATTATCTATAGATATATATATATATGAGCTGGGATATAATATGTTATGATCAATTAAGTCGACGGCATATATACCGTATACTGTATATAGTATACATACTATACGATTCCTATTTGAATTTTTATCGTTTTCTGAGTGTCTTAATGAGAATCGATTTTAAATCGATTCCTAAAATTAAAGTTTAGGAATCGGTTATCGTGAAACCGATTCTTAAAATGCCATAGGAATCTGTTTATTTGAAACCGATTCCTAAACTATTAATATAGGAATCAGTTTAACTTAAGTTGTTGATGTAAGTTGAACGTAAGTTTAGATGTAAAATATAATATTAAAATAAAGATTAGTATTGTAGCAAAGTATTAACTCATATATTATAATTTCATTTAGGTTTTCAACTAAGTTAGATTTATAACTTAAATTTAATTATAATGAATGAATGAATGAATTTTATTTACCGAATATTGGCTATAATAATCGGAGGGATACCCAGAAGCTATGTTCAGCTTATACTAAGGATACCCTTATAACATATTGTAAAACATTATAATATATTATACAATATGTAATACATATTCAACTACTATATATGCAATATTGAGCAATTAGTTCAACATGATTCCAATTGTAGTATTAATATACTTATTACAATTGTAGTTCAATGTGTCACTTGAATGAGATTATTATAAATTTTGAACAATACATAGGATTACTTAATAATATTTGATTTATTAAAATCAGTATATTAAATTAAATAAAAAATTAAAATAATAATTAATAATTATTTTGTATAGATACAAATTAAATCAACATATTAAAATAATTAAAAGTTATAATATTTTATTCTTTCTAGAATAAAACAATAATATACCTATAATTTAAGCAATACTTACATCAATAACTTAAACCTATTCTCAATAATTAGTTTTGTAATCGATTATATAGATTCCTGAACGATAAAACGTAGGAATCGTTTTTATAAACCTTTTTCTAAACACACTTTATAGAAATCTGTTTTCCAATTTTAATCCGATTCCTATAATAAAGTCCTAATTATAAGCGTACAATGTACGAATGACTATATGCTACTATATATATATATATATATATATATATATATATACAGTAGCAAGTATACACATCACCATATAGTCATTCGTACATTGTACGCTTATAATTAGGACTTTATTATAGGAATCGGATTAAAATTGGAAAACAGATTTCTATAAAGGGCATTATCAAGGTCATCATAGAAATAGGTATATAACAGAAATACACTAACCATTACGTATATATATATATATATATATATATATATATATATATATATATATATATATATATATAAGAATGATATAAAAGTTTACCATTAGACTAGACCCGCGATTCTTAACGGGGCGTTATAACCCCCTAGGGGAAATTAGAAAATGTTTAGAGTTGTTAGGTTATTAGAAAATAAAAATAAAACTATACATTTTATAATAAATTATATAAAAAATAAAATGTCTATATAGCAGAAATTATTATAACAAGATAGAGAAAGGCGTAAGCTCGAGAATCTTCTTATAAAAATATATATTACTATGTGTATTTTATGAAACAATTGGAAAAAAGCAGCTGGTGTTATAAATGAGGAAATTGCTTATGTCATTAATAATAATAAAATAATTTATTTTATGTTATATTTATTCTAATAATTCATTGATGGTTCTCCAACAATGATTGGCAGAATAAATGGAGTTGCTGCATTACTTAAAATATAAATACCAACATTATTTACAATGCATTGTTCATAGAGAGCATTTAATAGCAAAAAAGCATGATTCAAATGTATTTAATTCACTAGATATTATTATAAAATGTATCAATAAAATAAAACGTAATATATTACGTTTTATTAGCTATAGCCTGTACCAGCGTATATTCAAATCCTTATGCGAGGATTACAATGAAGACTATGATAAACTGTTATTAGGGGAAAGTAACCTAATACGGACACTTTAACAATAAATGGTCTTAACTTTTTATGACTCATTATTTGTATACAAAAATTACAATACATTAATATTATATGATTATAGATATTATTGTGATTTTAAAATTTTATTTAATCTTTAAATTCCTTAGATACCGGAGGACCCCCAGCGGGGGTGTCCGTATTCGGTACCCATGTCCGAATACGGACACCCTGTGTTATAATACGGACACCCTATATAACACTAGATAAACTATATATTATTGATGAATCAATCAGACAAATTACAATTACGTTATTTATAATTAATTTTATAAAAAATATATTTAATTTAATTAGTTACTAATTTATTTATTTTTATTATTTTTTAATTAATAATATAATTTAAGTATCTAAATAATCATTTTTTTTAGAATTAGCTTTATAGGTGATATTAATATTATAACGCACGCGATTTTTATGAAAGTCAGAATTGTTCATATATAGCGTATACGCTGCGCGCTGATTGGTTATAGGGTGTCCGTATTAAGACCCCTAGAGTGTCCGTATTAGGAACGTATATGACCTATAGATATATATATATATAGCATATATAGCATATATAACTTAATAAATATATATATAACTTAATGAATATTTGATAACAAATATAGAAATTAAAAATACAATTTTTAGAATGCTTTATTTTTTAATAATAGAGTGTTATATTTTATATCGATACATTTGTATAATCTTGAGAAGGTTTTAATTTGACATTTTTTTTCATAAATTTAAAAACGTAATAAAAAAATAAGTTTATTTGATATATTAACAATATTTTGTATAATTCAAAAATAAAAAATACTTTGTTAGACTATTTTTATAATTATGAATATTTTATTTATCAAGCATTTTTTTGTAGGATTTATGGTTTCTGAGATACCGAGAGTGTCCATATTCGGGTACTGTCCGTAGTCGGTGACTTCCCCCTACATACAGCAGTAAGATGGCTCTCCAAAGGAAAGTTATAATCCGTTTTCATAAATTATATAATATATCTTGATACATATGAAAGAGCATGATAATATTATATACTCAAAATTGATTTATTAGAAAAAATATTGTGCCTATTTAGCAGACATATTTGATAAATTAAATTTATTAAATAAGACATGTCTTATTAAATATCCATATATTTTCATAATTTTCATTAATATTTAACCAAAATTTGGTATATCCTTTATTTTTGAACAATATTTTAAATTCAGTGTTATATAAGCACAGAATATTCTGTATATCTATTATATCTTCTTGAATTTAATGATCTATTTCTGATATATTGCAGTTAAATGGATCAATGATATAAATTTATCTAGAATATTTAATGAAAATAGGTCATCAAAACGACAATCTATATTTCTAATTAAATTATTCGTATGTGAAATATATCGCAATTTTTCATCCAGAGAAAGTTTTTTTTCGAAAGTTTTCAATCTCATAAAATTTCAATATTCATTTAAATTTCACACTTTTCTATATTGTTCACATATAATTTTAATTTGAATTTAAATGTACATAAATATCTTTGAAAAATATTTATGTACATTTAAATTCAAATTAAAATTATATGTGAACAATATAGAAAAGTGTGAAATTTAAATGAATATTGAAATTTTATGAGATTGAAAACTTTCGAAAAAAAACTTTCTCTGGATGAAAAATTGCGATATATTTCACATACGAATAATTTAATTAGAAATATAGATTGTCGTTTTGATGACCTATTTTCATTAAATATTCTAGATAAATTTATATCATTGATCCATTTAACTGCAATATATCAGAAATAGATCATTAAATTCAAGAAGATATAATAGATATACAGAATATGCTGTGCTTATATAACACTGAATTTAAAATATTGTTCAAAAATAAAGGATATACCAAATTTTGGTTAAATATTAATGAAAATTATGAAAATATATGGAAATTATTGCTGGCTTTTCCAAATCATATTTAGTTGAAAAATATTATTATTATATAATTATTATATATTATAATATATTTATATATTTAATTTTACGGGGTTCAGTTCTGTTATACAAATTTTAACGACATATCAGAATAGGCTTGATATCGTGGGAAATGGAGATTCAACATTACTATTGACATCGAAAGAACCAAACATAGAAGAAATAATAAAGAATCATCAACCATAAGGATCACATCAATAACCGTATAATAGCTGTTTCAATTATTATTTATTTAATTTATTTACGTGGGGCGATTATGTAAAAACTTATTATGTAAAGGGGGCGATTTAAAAAAAGTTAAGAATCGCTGGCCTAGACGAATACAAAAGCATAGGCAGTCTATTTATAGATGAATATAATAATTCGCCTATATATATATATGCCTATAGTCGTATAGTCGTATATAATATACGTGTATATAGGTACGCTTTGTTATGTAATCTCTAAGGTCATTAGGTCAACGCGTGGCCGCGAGAGAGATGACCGTATCGGTCAGTAATGTGGGTCGTAGTTATCGACCTCCAACAGGTCGGGTCGTAGTCGTGGTCGTAGTCGTGGTCGTAGTAGAGGTCACAGTGTGGAGGTCACGCTGGGGCCGGCGGCGGACAGGTCGAATTAGAGGTCATCGATACGCGGTGGTCTAGGCGGTAGTGAGGTGGTCAGCGTTAATCCGCACACCACACACCGGTGCGTGAATGCTCGGGTACCGTTGTGTCCTCGTCGTAAGGACATGACCCTGGGCTACCCCATCACGTCGCCGCCTAATAAGCCGTATTGTTTACTGAGCTATGTTCACCGGTACAACGCCATATGTGTATATATAATAAATACATACTCGTGTATTGATATATATAATAATAATAATACTAGCATGTATTTATTTTAACTCGATAGTATTGTGTATGTATACAAATATATATATATATATATATATATATATATATATATATATATATATATACCTATATGTGTCCTCGTATTCGTAAGTGTTTCCTTATAATTTTAACATGCTAATAAAATGCACATGCATGATACATTATCATCGATAATGCTTATATGTATAATATAAATCTATATATAGATTTATATTATATAATCAAATATATATATATATATATATTGTGATCGGCAACGCGTAAATAAAGACAAGTATAATACCGTATTGTTAGGTTTACGAACAGTTATTCATCAATATAGTAATCGTTTAGATATATATATTAATAGTAGTATAGCACTACTACCATTAAGGGGGTATCCCATAGGTGCACTACAAGATTTTCCGGAAACTTGACGAAAATATTGTAACTTAAAAATAATTGTCTATCATGTTGTAATGGGGTACCCCCAATTAAGTAATTATATTGCAGGCGAGTTGCCGGAAGTTAAGGGGGTTTCCCACTAAAATGTAGTTAACCTAATAGAAAATCGTTTTAAAGTTAAAATATTGCCGGCAGGTTGCCGTAAATACTTGTATCGGGATGTGAGTCACATCATGTGACATCATGTGACCCCCTTTACATGTAATGACACGATATTGTACTTGTATAATCGATAATAATAATAATCTGTGTGTAGGATGTGTGTACGACTTGTATAACGTTCATAAAATCTCGAATAACTTCGTAACCATGGTAACCGTGCAAGGTCACTATACCCTGCATGGTTAACCTACTATTTCATTGTAAATATTATACTTAATATCACTTATAAGTTATAAGTTATAACGAAAGATTAATGTTGATATTTATAAATATATATATTGTATATAAATAAATAAATAATTTAAAAAATGTAATTTATGGGTGACTGATTGTTTTGTCTATAGACACAATCAATACACTGAATAACTCATACTATTGTTACATGTATATATATATATATATATATATATATATATATATACGTGTATAAACGCATATATGCATGTGTTAGTAATTTTGTAAATCTGAAAATGTAAAATCTATTATTCAACCGTAAAAATTACTAAACAAATATTTTGTAATTGTATATCCTTAAAGTATTATTAATTATATTAAATATTCATATTTATATTAATAATATATATATTATACAGCAATGGACCAATAACTATATAGTATATACCTTATGGCACTCAAAACAAAAGGTGTTTATTGGGAGATATATTTTCGGATTTAGGTGTTATGTTGTATGTTCGGTTGTTAATGTAGTCTGCAGTAGATATATATATATATATATATATATATATATATATATATATATATATTATGTATGTAATAATTGTGAACAGCAACATATAGATAACAAAACGTATGAATAAATAAACGAAATATGTTTAGAAACCGAAATATGTTTTTTAACTTTGGATAAGTTGTAACTAAGTTAATTATCTACCTGTATGCACTTCCAATTAATTGTTACTTGCTATTCATTAACACAACTTACACGACTTACATATATATATATGTATATATATATATATATATATATATATATTATATATATATATATATGTGTGTGTATTTAATATAATTTAAAGTATACTTTAATACGCGTATTCGTGCACGACACCTCACGCATGGTACAGCTTTAACATGAAAACAATCGTTGAATTTAAACATACTTGGTCATCACTATTCTGTTTATTCCCTGGAGGGGTGCACCATGGCGTCCAGTAAAGTATTCATTCTTTGTACATTTCTAGATTAGTGAAATGTCGCTCATTGATAGTCTTCAAGATAAGCTTATTAATTACTAATTAGTTACTTATTAGTTACTAGTTGTAAAGATGTAGAGGTCACGGAGCTTCCAATCAGAGTATTATATAATGTTGATACGATGTTATGATTGGACGAGACCTGTATATCGTATTATTAACACTTCGGCCTACACATATATAGCGGGTATTTAAATTTTTAGTTTTTTAATTTAAATTCGAGAGTTTGTCTATAGACATATATATATATATATATATATATATATATATATATATATATATATATATATATATATATATATATATATATATATATATATATATATATATATAAGCTCGATAAGCTTTAGCTTCTACAAAAACCCTGGTGCAAATCTGATATATATATATATATATATGTAATCTATTATAAATCTGTAAGCGATTACATATGTATTACAGTGTATACACTTATAGGTAGATATATAATATAGATATATAATGTAGATAGGTATATAACCTATACGTTGGGAAAACACCCCAACCCTTTTGTCTCCTAACACGGTTTTGGGATTTGGGTTTTTATGGTTTTTATTAAGGCTTTATTTATCCTACATCCATCGTAAAATAATAAAATTGTATTTCATATAATGAGTATATATGCATGAAATATACGCTTATTAATTAGATATATAATGTATATAATATTTTTATTTAGTGTTTACCTATATATATATATATATATATAAAATCTAGATCAAATAATCTATCTATATATATATATATATATATATATATATATATATATATATATATATATATATATATATCCAATACTAATAATCTATCTATATCTGTCTACATATAAAATATAAATATATTTATAAATATAAAATACTAAACCAAACTAGTATAACAAAACAATCCTACGCCGACAATTATAAACACATACTTAAGGGCGAAGGAAATCAATGAAAATAACCCCGCAAAGCTACCGGCTTATAAGCCACCTCAATACCGCAAGGCTAGTATTGTTATGTTAAGCTACGGTACCAGCTAGGTAAGCTTTAGGGGTGCGGAGAGACATAACAATAGGAACAATGCGCTACTCGGAGGGTGGTCTACTGTAGTAACTTGCGTTAGTAATGAACGTTAACAATGGCTAAACGATAGCTGACAATAGCTAACAATAGCTAAAGAATTACGAACGATAGTTATATCGTATTGTAGTGGTATCTAAACAATAGCTAGGCACGGCTAACAATAGATAACAACAGCTAACAATAGACTATACCTATCGTAATGTAGTGCTAAGTGGGCCCCATCGATCAGCGCTATTGTCTCCCGTGACCTTGAGGAAGGTCGCGCGCGCACAATATACCCATTATTATTACACTCGCGCGGCGCGCGGACATCTATTTCGATACATCACCTATCCTAGTATGTGTGCAGGTATGTTTGCAGGTATGTGTAGGCGTGTGTGTACATGTATGTCCTCGGTACGTTGAAGTATTAGTACTATTGACTAATGCTAACATTTCTAGGCGAAAATGTATAAGCAAAATTATAGTACTCTAGTATATATATATATATATATATATATATATATATATATATGTGTAAGCATTAGTCA
The DNA here is from genome assembly GCA_964019155.1 of Osedax fenrisi. Lineage (NCBI taxonomy): Eukaryota > Metazoa > Annelida > Polychaeta > Sabellida > Siboglinidae > Osedax > Osedax fenrisi. Next base: position 23,611,737 of record OZ025246.1, read on the forward strand.
ATAGTACTAAATTAGTAATACTATAGTAGTACTATAGTACTTCAACGTAACGATGGTATATACATATATACATGCATATATACATGTATATATACATATACACATGCGCGTAAAAATACCTGTACAGTGTACAGTGTACACATACCTGCACACCTATATTATATATATATATATATATATATATATATATATATGAGACAAACGAGCAGTATATTTCTATACCTTATATATATAACCTATAGGGCACGAGTTCAAGTCTTGTCCCGACCATCAAAACATGTCTTAAAATAATATTTAGAAGTGATCGTATATTATTATGTATAAATAAATGATCGGCTCTCGTTAACAACACGGATGCCTTAACATGAGAGCGGCTTCGAAGCGACATTAGAGCCATATATAGTTATAAGTGAAAACTTCATCTAGGTTCCTGGATGGGATGAAAGGACTCCACTGAATACAATTAACAATAACAACAATAACAAATAGTCACGTCGGTCGTACGATACTTCTATTACGTAACGAGAGAGGCCAGGTTACGTCATACGTCGTCAACTCGACGATTGCGTAACGAACGGCCGCCGATTGTTACGTCATACCACGTGTGTTACGTCATTAAGGACGTGATTAAGGACGTGATTACGTCACGTTCTGGTATGAGTTAATCGTGTTCGACTCGCACTGTGTGAGTGTACCTATATGTGATGCATATAGCATATACATTGATTCATAGTTTACCAATAAAAAAGGTAAAATACAAATCTATGAGCCTATAGTATACTATAACTTGTATACTATATATTATATACTATAGAGTGTATACTATAGCGTATATACTATATACGATAGGCTATAGCTTGTATACTATATATATAGTATACAAGCTATAGTATACACTCTATAGCTTGTAGATTATATGCTATAGCTATTGAGGATATCACGAGAACGTGAATATACGCACACGTGTATATATATATATATATTAACAAACATACCTATAGTAGCATACATACCTACTAATATATATATATGATTATAATTTGTGTGAAGATAATTAATACAAACGCTAGCGTAACGTGTGTGTCAATACATCATATAACCTCGAGGTTATATGAGGTAACCTCTATAGAGATTATATGAGGTGTAGTCTTAATCCACTATAGTGTATACACTATAGTATACTACTATAGTAGTATACTATAGTTCGTGGGTATTAAACTATTGATATAGGTGAATGTATAGCATGCTCCACTATAAATAGGAATGATACAGGACATGCCCAGTCATGCATGACTAAAGCCAACACTTCTAGTCGTATTTGTAACCGGATGTGTAACCGGGTGTTGTTACCCACTTGGATAGTATTCAACTTCATTATACATATTAAATGATTAATTTATTTTATTATAATAATTTGAAATACATTAAATCATTAAATACATTAAATCAGAGGATATCAGGACATGAGAGCATGGGTATATTTGTTGGAATGAACTAAATGCCCATACTATTGCTATTTCGACACTATGTATATCAAAGAGTATATAATATATCATATAGTATATAGCCTATATAATAGAGTACTGCAGGACCGTATACAGATGACAAATCCTTCGTTAAATCCTTTAGTTAATTATCTAAAACTATATTTTGTTTATGAGGTTAAATCTTCTATTTTAGTTTATTTTGTTCACAATAACCGTTAAATATTTATATTCTCATAATTTCGTATACATCGATTACTATTAATTTGTTATTAATCAATAACGGAAGTCAACATTTGACCCCAATCACGTGAAATGCACGCGACGGGATCGATTACACGACGGGTCATTCGATCATTGATTTTTATCTATCGACAATATAAATAAATAATTAATTACTAATTGAGATGTATCGTGTACTCGAATTTATAAGACAAAGTATAACGTTGTAGTTGTTAGACGCATTTAGTTATTTACCAATATATATATATATATATATATATATATATTGGTTCATATAGAACATATGTTCTTAAGGGGGGTATTAATGTGGGTATCCCACTACTGATATACCAGTGTTTCCGGAAATGTTTGCTATAAAGTGGATTTATAGCAAGTTGTAGTGGGATACCCACATTTCCATACAGTACACTTTTTAATAGTTTTGATTGTGTTAAGTAATTTATTGTTTTAAGTAATTTATTGTTAAGTTTGTTATTTTGCTATATTTATATATATAGGAACCAATATAATGGCCTAGATTATAATACTATATTATTATAGTAATAGTAGTAGGTACTTAATAGTATTACCTATAAACATACTATTTTACGTAGTTCTATAACAGTATTATGATAATGATTAGAAATGTTTTGTAGGTAGCACCTATATAGGGGGACCAACCAATCAAAATAAATGTTGTGGTAAAAGGTGGGGGACCAATAAATAGGAGGTCCCCCTAGATTTTAAAGTGGGGGGCATATCCCCCCCACCCCACGTCCCCTTTGTTGCAGCGTCCCTAATCAGGCATATGAGTTCATTAGCGTTTAATTATGAATCCTATCAAGACCTCCCATAACATCGGTTATAACCTTATTTTGAGGTTATAAAAGGTATTGATCCTATCATATATTTAAATACGAATATGTGTTATCCGATGGCAGAAGAGGAGGCTCCATGAATGTGTTAGGGGTGGGGGGTAACTATAAAATTAGGTGTAATTTATCCTAAATGAATTTAAGAAAACAGGAATAGGCAATATATAATAGCCTATATATAGCCTAATAATAACCTAATAATACATACAATAGGTACATACCTACATTTAATTAGTATACTACATATATAGTATACTATATATTATAGTATTCTTATACGTATTATAATACGTTTAAAATACGTTAAATAATCAACATCATAAAACAAATCATTTAAGCTGCAATCGAGGTAAAAAAGTACCCCAGTTGACCTCCTGGGTCAGTCCATGTTATTTAATATATGTCATATATACAATATAAAAGTATTATAATTATAAATACTTATATTATATTCTTTAAAATATAATATGAAGGGACAATTAGATAATATACAATATTAATAATATTAATACATCACATATTATTATAGGTAATATATACTAACTATTATATATGGCGAATTTTTTAGTGTAATTAACATGCATAAAGAGTTGCATGTATTAGTTGATATCTATAGGCCGATCCACGGAGTTGATATGTTTTTCAATTTATGTGAATTTCAACCAAAGATTCTAAGATAATTCATTTAGTTTTTGTGCAAATTTGAATTATGATAAATAAATAACTATGGAAGTTATAATATACGTTTTATCAATTATATTTTATATGTTGTTAGAAATTATTGTATATCTGTATAGTGGTATTAGAATTCAAGATTTAATTATGCTTTATTAACAGGTTTAATATTTATTATGAGTCTATGGACACAGAATACCCAAGGGATATTGTTATTATTTAAAATTGTGACCTATTGACCTGATATAATTCCTGGGGATTGGTTTTTATTTTGAATATTAAAGATTATTTAATATATTAAAAAAAGTAGAGATGGTTTTCAATTTAATAATAATATTCCTTATAGTTTTGATATTTAACTTTTTGCAACCGGCTTCAAATATATTATCCAAAATTGTTATTATTTTATTATATAAAATTATATATTTTTATGATATTATTATAATATATATTATTATAATAATTATAAATTATAATAATTATAATGTACATTAAATATAATTTATAATTTAATAACTAAATTACCTCGTTACAATGATTGTAATTATTATATATTCTATATAATATGGTATATGCTTATACTATATACTTAATTATTAAGTTAACATATCATAGAATCTATGGTGGCGGGTCAAAACTAACGCGCAATATTTAAAAAAAACAAGCGCGTAAGGCGGGAGTTGAATCATTGAATTGAGTTCAAGTTAATCATCAAATTCTAATTTTAATTATGGCATACAATGTATATATTATAGAAAGGAAATACATCCTTTATTGGATATATATATATATTCATTTCTGTGTATACGCGACTCCCGCCTATTGCATCGCGTTGTTTACTTTTTAACTCTCGCGCGTTAGTTTTGACCCTGATTCTTAATTAGTAACTTAGTAAATTACAGAGTATAGTTTTAACAATATATATTGTTATATAACTATTATTAAAATTATTTAATTTTAATTTTAATAATATAAATAATAAGTATTTAATACTGTAATATTATTTGACCATTTCCTATAGCATCCGTAATATACATAATAGATTCGAAAATTAAATAATTTTAATAATAGTTATATAACAATATATATTGTTAAAACTATACTCTGTAATTTACTAAGTTACTAAGTAACAGTAAGTAAAACTATACATTGTATAATACAAATAATGGACCAATCCTGTAAGCTGTACGGAGGACATAACGGAGTGACAACGGATGTCCTCCGATTTAAAAATTGAGAGACAAATTTATTTTAATATTTTGTTATATATTATATACTATATATTTAATATATATTAATATATATATTTAATATAATATTATATAATATAATACTCAAAATAATTGTTTTTGCTCATACTAAAGTTTATATTTGTTATTAATTTATATCATATATATATATATTTGATATATATATATGAATGATTTTTTACGTTTTAAATATGTATTACAATGATATAATATATAATAATAAATATTTAATAATAATAATAATATAAATAATAATCAGATTGGTTCGTCGTAATAAACGAGAATGAACCCAGGTAGATATAGAAGTTCATTGAACTTATCGAGATATCTACCTGTCAGCAAAAGGAATGGAAAAAAAACAAACAGTAATAAAATTTACAAAGATAAAATAAAATTGGAAATTAAAAGTAAAATATAAATATAAAGTACAATTTTAAATATTAAAATAGTTAAAATACAAATAAATATTATATATAAATAATAATAAAAATAATAATAATAGATACAAATAACAATAAAACAAGACGTGTACAAATAAAGAGGGAAAAACAACACATAGTTCATAAAACGACCACAACGAACGAATAGTATAAGGCTACCAACTTTCAGTAAGGATGTGCCAAATCCTTAATACCTTGAGATGATCCCACCACAATCATACCGGTAAACTTAGTACTCGGCATATAATACACCACCGCACGCTACAATCAATATACAAAAAACACGAAATTCCTCCTCTTTATAAAATAAAAAATAAAAAAATATAATATAAATAATAAAATAATAATAAACAGTTAATAAAAATAATAAATAGTAATGAAAAAAAAATCTTATAAATAAAATTACAATAAAATATATACAAGACATAATAATAATAATAATAATAATAATAATAATAACAATAATAACAATAATAATAATAATAATAATAATATTAATAATAATAGGTAACTCGTAATACAAATTTAATCAAATAATAATAAGAATAATAATAAACAATACATTTAAAAACAAATGATAATACAATTGTTAAAATATATAAATATTGTAAAAAAATAATTTAATTAAAAACTATTCCAATTACTGAATTTCATCATTTGATAAAAAAATATATATAAAATGAATAAAAATAAATAAATAAATAAATAAGACTTTACTAGTGACCAATAATTTTTTGTTTTAAAACATTTAAAAACTTTTTCAAAGGGTTAGTGGTTTTGATATCAATAGATAGTGAATTCCATAACAAAGGACCTTTATAACCAATACAGAATTTATCATAACAACGTGATATATTGGGAACAACGAATTCATTAGTTGACCTTAGAGAATATATTGTCTTTTTTTTATTAAATAACTTAATAATTTGTGGATGTATATTATTATTGTACCAAGCTTTATACATGTATTTGTAAATATTTAAATCAATAATATCATTAAATTTGAGAATACGTTTATGTATATAAATATGGTCAATATTTGTTCTATTATGTAGATAATAAATTGATCTTAGACATCTAATTTGTAATATAGTAATACATTTAATATTACTAAAATACGTATTACCCCAGAGTATTGAGCAATAATGCAAATTAATTTAATTAATAATACAACATATAAATAATGATACGGTATATTTGTGATAATAAGGTAGAGCAGTAATAAAAGCAACACAATATAATACATAATAATAAAACTATGTATTTTAATAAACTAGTAAATGATTTTTTTATATATATATGATATAAATTAATAAACAATATAAACTTTAGTATGAGCAAAAACCATTCTTTTGAGTATTATATAACAAAATAATAAAATAAATTTGTCTCTCGATTTTTAAATCGGCGGACATCCGTTGTCAATCGATATGTCCTCCGTACAGCTTACTGGATTGATCCCAAATAATGATCATAATTGTGAGAATTATTTACAAAATTAATAATGTAATTTTAAGATAAACATGTTAAAATAATAATAGTAGTAATTATCATAATCATAAATAATTAGTTTCTATTTATCTTAAATAAAATCTATTAATGTTACATTAAATTATGAAATTATAATAATAATTATTTAATACAAATATTTATATATCCTATAAAGTATGTAGTTGTCTATATAGATAAATATATATATATATATATATATATACATTCATCTAAGTTCCTGGATGGGATGACATGACTCCACCAAATAAAAAGAACAATAACAGTAACATATATATATTTTGTTGTTGAAAATTTAATTAATTTATATATTAATTTATTTCATATTCTATATATGAGATTTTAAAATATAACGAGATTTTATAAATAAATTCTTACCTTACTTTACCTTAGCTATATATATATATATAAGCACCGTTAGCTAACAGTAGACTATTTATCTCTCCCCGCTCTATATCCATAATACGTGTGTAATGAATTAGATTCCCCGAAGATAATTATAGGTGCGTGTGTCTCTCGGATAGTGTGAGTGTATATTGTGTTTATGAGTGTGTGTGTAAGTGTGTGTATGTGTGTGTGTGTGTATGAGTGTTTGTGAAAGTATGTGTAAGTGTGCGTGTGTGTGTATGTGAGTGCGCGTGTGTGAAATCGGCATATTTAACTTTATCGATGATATTTAACTCGCATCGTTCCCGCGTAACTTTACATCTGCCCGGCGATTAGTTTGATGTGTATCACGTGGCAACGCGTATATATCACTAATAATCATATATATACATATATAAATGATATAAATAAATGATCGGCTCTCGTTAAACCCATGGATGCCTTAACATGAGAGCGGCTTCGAAGGGACATTAGAGCCATATATGGTTATAAGTGAAAAACTTCATCTAAGTTCCTGGATGGGATGAAAGGACTCCACCAAATAAAAATAACAATAACAATAACAATATATATATATATATATATAGTATAGAATTAGAGTGACTTCGTCCACTGGTCATCCGGTCATTTCGTCCGCAAAGTAACCATTTATTTCGAACGAAGTGACTACATTTTTCGTACCACTCGTCGGACGAAATGATCAGCGAATTGGTGACTCTATCCGATGGTATACCATAGTGATTCACTATTATATATCACGTGATCACGAGTAAACATAGGACGTGGGTTATGTCTTAATCAGGACCCGTACGATATGTCTTGAAATAATATTAAATACATATACGCTTGCGTGCGTGTGTGCATTCGAATAATCGGCACTCGTTAAACATGGATGCATTAACGCGGTTGAGTATCTTTGAATAGATATTGTAGCTTTTCGGTTATAAGTAGTGATGTAAATGATGCCGAGCCGAGACTTTCATTTTCGGAAAAAAAATGAGCCCGGGCCCAGACTTTAACTGCACGAGCCCGAGCCGAGCCGAGACTTTAAGTAACTGAGACTGAGACTGCATCATGCTTTAGATTCGAGCATCATTTACATCGCTAGTTATAAGCTCAAACTTTATATAGGTTCCCGATGAGATGAAATGACTCCACACAAATATCTAACAATAGATATCACACGATCGCTGTATTACATCATCATCATTACATCGGGTGTATATTGTCGTGTGTTCTCTATTCCATTGTTGACCACTTACTTTTAGTTAATGCGACCTACTCGTTAGTTTTATTTACGAAGTCGAGCGTCTAGTTGATGAAGTTCATCTGATGAACAATATCGAAACTATGACATTTACACCGAAGTACTATTTGAAGTATCGACACTTTGAAATTATGTTAAAATAGTTATATTAAAAATAATGTTGAAATAGTTTTTATTTAAGAATATATATATATATATAATAATAATAAAATCAGATCTTATAATTTCCTGTGTGAAGGAAGAAGCAAAGTTTATCGAATCTTTCACCCATTTAAGATTACGAGGAGAAAAAATCATATAGGAATATAATTAAAAATAAGAATATATATATATGTGTATATATATATAGTAATCATTATAATGCGTCACATGTTCTCTTCTACCAGATGACGATCGTGTGCAAGCCGATATCAATAGAGGAGACCGACATAGTGAACGAGCTGCCTATGATGAAGGTCGAACTCAAGGGCATCAGCATGATGGACGCTTTCGCTAAGTTTGAGTTCATTCATATTTATTTCAGTTATTATCATCATCATCACCATCATCATCATCAACATCAACATCATCATAATCATCAATAATATCATTAGCGTTATCTGTATCATACTATATATAGTATACATATATGTTAAATATTAAATTTAAATTATTTATTCAATACTATATTTAATGAATATGACTTCAAACTAAACATTCAAAATTCAACATTCATAAATTATACATATCGATAAAGAAATCAATAAACTCGAATAAATAATAGTCGCAGTCTTAAATAAAACCACTAACCAACTATTTATAAAACATGTTTATTATAGAATTAAATATCCTAAAATTATCATAGAGTTTTATTACCCTTGTTATTACCTATTGTAATGATTTATATAAATTCAGTTGTTTAATATGTAATGATTTGTGCTGATATCGAGACTTATTACATCACCATCATCGTATAATAGTAATTATGTGTATCCCCATTACATAATCACATGCATTGCATCATCATCATCATCGTTGCAGACACACGCGCCTAAATCGAAAGATTCAGACGTTATCCGATAGACTTCAAGAATTACGTTAGTCGTTATAATAGTTATTGCAGACGTTTGATTTGATTGTTACAATAATGATTTATTATATTACATGTAATAGTAGTATGAATGTAGTAGGTACAATACTCTTGTCTGTGGTTGGTATTACTAATAGTCATTATACTAAAAAAGTAGATTTATATTTATTTTCAGCTATATTCATCCACCCTATCATATATAAAACAATATTAATTATAATAGATATTATTTATTAGAAGTTTGTTGTGCTGAGCTATATAATAAGCAGTAGAAGCATTCCAATTATTATAATAATAATAATAATAATAATAATAATAATAATAATATTTAATATAAGAATTTGTTCGTTTATGTTTCGTTTTCTAGTTTATAAAATGAATACTATTTGACCTCCCAAAGGTCGTCTAACAATATAGCATATTCAGTGTTGTCGTCGCCTATTGTGCCTTGTCGTAGCCAACGATTAACTAAATACATCTTACGAGAGGTAATGTCGAGTACGACGATAGCCCTGATCAGCTAATCTTAGCTCTATTATGGCATGCGTAGACCAGCTAATCTCAGCTCTATTATGGCATGCGTAGACCAGCATTCTTTTTGTCCGCGTATTACTTACAAGTATTTATTACATCCTCGTACTCGACATTACCTTCCATAAGATACATTTATATTTGTGCGGTTTTCGGACTGCGAAACTGTGCTTATAAAGCAATCGGCAGTCCATATATATTTTAAGTTAATGTTTCATATTAAATAGGTAGGTTTTCAATAGTTTCTGATGTATAATAATTATTATTAAATCATTGTTTCATGTCATCGTGTATTTAACGCTCACTAAACTATATATCTCTATCTTTGTATCTATATGTATCCGAACGTCTCATATCCGTAGTTTAGTTCGTGTTAACATGTTTGTACAATAATGATATGTAAATTATATCTATTAAATATATATATATATATATATATATAAATATATGTAAAATTATATATTATATACGTATTAAGTATGTGTATCAGATGATGTTAACTAAATCATGATAATAGTAGTCGTAGGTTTGATCAGAAAATGTACTGATTGATTATTTATTATTTATTGCTGATTATTTATTGTCCGAGTATGTTAACCTCACTCCATACACAACACTTCATTAAGAATGCATCGTACCGGAGATAATCATCGTTAATCATCTCTTTATCGCAAGTTATACAACCATTCCCTAGAATCTGAAAGAAGTTCATTTTCTACGAAGTCCCGATTCGGACTCAAGATATTCCTGCGAGTTTTACAGGTTTCGGTCAAGATTTTAATCTAGCTAACCATTGAAAACATTGTAGTGTATCATATATAACTATTAACATTGTATAGTTATTTATAAATACAGCTTAAATATACTATATGTATATATATATATATTTATTATTTATTTATTATCAGATTTATGCAATGCCAGGGTAATTATAGAAACAGTATTGCTATCGAGAAAATTACCCCTAATATATATATATATATCAAATATAATTAATAATAAATTATTAGCACATCTACTCTTAATATATCTTCCAGAGCATTTATATACTACTAATTAGCACATCCGCAACACGCATAGTACTACTACTACTACTACTACTACTGTAAACTCACTCTCTTTATAAACTTCCCAACCTTTTTGATAACTAAAACTTACTCGTATAACATTTTCTAAAGGAAGTTTATAAACACTTACTAAAAAGTATAGAACCTATTTGATCTACCATTCTAATTTAAGCTATTCATACCCGTACTAATTTAATTATAAATATGATTCAATATATACATTATATGCCAATCAATATATTATTTTCTTCACTCTTTGTAACCCTATTATCATTTCTACGAATTAATGCATACAAACCATAGTTTTTGACCCCGTGTTCGCATTATATTACTATTATTATTATTGATATTGTTGATATTATCATTGTTTTATAACATTCCTGATCGGGTACAATGCCTGAATATTTGTGTTTTAATAAAATATCTAACCTAACCTTACCTCACCCTACATTACCTTACCTTATATTACTTTACCTTACCCTACCTATCCTTACCTAAACCCTACCCTATCTAACCTAACCTTACCTAACCTACCCTACATTTCCTTACCTTATATTACTTCACCTTACCCTACCTATCCTTACCCCACCCTACCTTATCTAACCTTACATCACCTTAACTACTATTAACTTACCCCTCCTCATCATACCTAACCCCATGTTACCCTACCTTACCAGATGGTGGTATTCATGTGTGTGATCTACACGTTCCGCTACCAGTCGATGGTAAAGCTGCCTAGCAAATGGCTGGAACCTTTCGCTCCGTTGACTAGCTTCCCCAAGGCACCTGCGGGTTAGTCTCACCACTAGGTGGCGCTACCATTCACTATCTTGAGCCTATCTGCAACTCTCTTGAGCCCGCGTTCACTTCTTATAAGGGTATTTACGCTAGCAGTATTTCCGGAAATAATGTCCGCAAATTCTTGCTAGAAAGTGATTTTCTAGCAAGTTATAATGGGACACCCCCTTTAAAGTTACTATATTTCCGGTAATTTTCCGGAAAGTAAGGTGATATCCCACTACAACTTGCTAGAAAATTGCTTTTTAACAAGAATTTCCGGACATTATTTCCTGAAATACGGGTAGTGCCCCATATATTCAGGGTGTTCACACTATCCGTAAATGTGTTTGCCATGTCAAAGCTTGCCGTACGGAACCTGTCGTGCGAAAGTTTCATAGAGATAGAGAGAAATAGAGTAGTAAGGTACCAGCGGGTTAGTCTCACCACTGGGTGGCGCCGCTAGTAGTAGTGATTCGGCCACCGACGTTAAGAGATCACGACGTTCACCTATAGTAAGGTGTCTGCTCGCTCTGATGCTCGCCGCGTCAACGTTTCCGTGTGAAACTGCAGCCGCACGCACATTTCACGCGCTGCATCGATGCACATTTTCTATGTTTTACATACGTTGCGCGCGAATGGAACATATTCTGTTGTGGACGTGCGAACCATTATTAGGCACAGTAAGCACTACATGTATAGTAAGCAATAGTTATAGATTTATTTAAATTATAAGACTCAACTTATAATATGCGCGATAATAACAAATTAAAAATAGCTTTATTTAATACCAATGCAAACAAATTTAATATAACCTATTATGGACCCATTTGCTGGAATAATCTACCAATACATATAAAATCATACGATAGTCACAAATTAAAAATTTAATATCATGTAATCTCTGTTAATAATTCATATCTTTTATAATATTTTGTAATATATGTACATAAGTATTATTATTATGCGCACTACTATTATTTCTATTATTATTACTATTATTATTATTATTATTAATGTGTATATTCGATATAAATATCTTGTCTTACACCATTAGTATTATTATATTTTCTTATTTCATAATTATTATTATATTTTAAATATTTCATATTTTTGTTTTAAGGATATTCTTAATATAAGCTACGTATAGCTTCTGAATATCCTTCCCGATATTAATTCAATATTCAATAAATACATATTCATTCATATAGTGTGAACAACCCGTATTAGATAGCATGTAACAGGTTTAGAACTCAGTTACACAGACCTCATTATAACCCTGTTGTGTAACCACAAGAGATGAGATTCAACCACATAATATGTTCTGTAACGCAACCTAGAGGCATGAGGATTAATTTATTATGTTTTTTATTGTATATATTCTATTTTTTCCTTTTTGTTTTATTCATCCGTGTTTCATGTCTCATTATATGTACTTACTCGTTACCCCTATCTCACATACCCGTATCATTCGTACATATAATAAACTATTAATCTATCTATCTAACTATAAAGCACATTATCATCCCTACCTCGCTATTTCATGTTATTTATCGTTTATTTCAATCGGATGAGTTCTCTTTAAAATATAACGACGATGTTATTTTCGAATACGTATATTCTAATTTATCGACTAATCGAAAAGTTTAATTACTGTACAGTTCGTGATATAACATTTATTTTAGATGATTCTATAGAATAGAATTGGAAATAGCGTATTTAAAAATAAATATATTTCGTCAGTTGTAATAAGTATAAAAAGTAACACATTTAATGTACCTTTTTAATACCTACTTAACATTAACCCTATTCTGAATATTTCATAATGATTTGCCACTATATTTATTTGTATTATTCTATGTTATGCTTCAAGTTATAAGTATGCACAACTATCAGATTTTAGTTTTTAGTAGAACATTTATATATCCTATTTTAACAATTTAATAACATAATAAAAATATATTTTATAAAATGTAATCAATATCGACTAATGTAAAAGTTATACGAATTAATAAAACATAATTATAGATTTAATTATTGATATTTTTTTATAATATATCATTATTAATAATTGTTCTTATCGTCGAATAAAATATATCGCTCACTTGTATTATATGATTGAAATTAAATACGATATCGATGTGAATGTTCTCCTATCGGGTTGATCCCATTGTTTTTGTGTCCACATTAAAATACTGTATAAGATAATAATCTTACATATTTGACTTTAGTTATACATTGAGTACTAAGGCCAGTTGGATATAATACCCTCAGCTAAGTTCCTGAGAGCATGGGTATATTTGTTGGAATGAACTGATTGCCCATACTATTGCTATATCGACAATATGTATATAATATACAGTATATCATATAGTTATAGATTATATAATATATCATTTAGTATATAGCCTGTACGGTATGAAAGCAACTCAACAAAATAACAATAACAGGTGTATTCACACTAGACAGTGAACACATTGCCTTCCCGCTCTACATTTACCTGTGATATCTAGGGGCGCTGGAACGATGGTGTGTATGTAGGGGGTCCAACCAATCAAAATAAATGTTGTGGTAAAAGTAAGGGGGGACCAATACTTATGAGGTCCCCCTAGATTTTAAAGTCGGGGGGGGGGACATATCCCCCGTCCCCCCTGTTGCAGCGCCCCTAGTGATATCAAACTTGTTTAGCATTGTACCCAGGTGTCATAACCTATATCTATAGATGCTACAGTAAGCGAAGTACTGTGTTAGAATCACTCACTTTATGATAGTATATATGATATGATATATATCAATGCAGTCTGTAGTATATAACACTCCACTATATCAATGCAGACTGTAGTATATAACACTCCTCTATATCACTTATTATTTTTGTCCGTGTTATATTCAATGTATATTATTATTAAATTGTTATCGTATTATTATTATCTTATTATTATTTTCTCCCACACGAGCGAAGGGGTCTACCTGACCCTATTTTAGTGACTAATAAACTTATATCATCATCATCATCACCGTATGACTATTACTGGTTGAATAACTCACATGAATAGTATAATAATAAAATAATAATAACAATATTTATCAGAAGTTTTCGTTTACAATAGTAGAATAAATATAAATTAAAGTATAAATTGTGTGATCTCTTTTTCCTTCTAAATAGGCTTTACATTAATATGTAAATATTTCCATTATTGGCGCTCTTTTTATTGTAATAATATAAAATAATATATATATACATATATATAAACCTTTAAAACTACGGGTAAAATGAATAGATAACCCATTAACTATAAATAGCGTACCCCATTCCCCATAATGCGTATAACCTCCTCAGTTACCCCTCCCCACCGCCCCCATAGGTACGACCGGGGTTCTCTGTTGGCTGTTCGTCTGCAGGTCTGTGATATCACAGTCCAAGCGACTGTTCGTCGACTAGCTCCTCCGTCACTACCAAGACCCCCACTTCTATTTATTACATAGGAATATAGTGATACACACGCGCACACATGAATCTTTTATTCAAAATAATATACATTATTTACACACACACATATATATTTATATATATATATATATTAATATTCTATTTCGTAATTTATTAATTGAACAATACTAGATACGAGTTAATCGCTCGAAAAGCTCCTCGATGTGTGCGTGTGTGTGTTTAGGTTATTTCATTAATATACCTATCTCTATTGTTTCGTATTTTTATGAAATCTATACGCATTATGTAATATATGTAATTGAATCCATTATGTAATGCTCACCTCGAATCATTGTATATTTATTAACGTATAATTATAACTATTATTAAATTGAAATAAATTAATCTATTATCTATAGAATTTTTTATTTCATAAATATTTTGAAGAATATGAATTAAATATTAGTCGCCTAGTTTTTCGGATTGTATCGTATTTTAAGTTCACTAATTTTAAATAAATAACATAAAATATGAAAATATATACACACTTGGCAATGAATATCTCACTAATTTCCACATGTAATACTAAAGGAACGTAACTATATCTTACATAACAATAATAGTAGTCTGTCCCATTAATAGTTATTTGTAAAAATATAACCAATATTTTAATTGTAATTTCATCTGTATATGTTGATTTTGTATAGAAAATATCTATTTTTGATTCTTTCAATATAACCATAACATAGAAGAATATTTCAATAATTTCATATATTTTTTTTTAGATATTAATACTCAATTATAAGTTAATAATTTTTATATTGAAAATACATATTTCATATTTACAAGTATATTTTAAAAAAACCATAAATATGTATTCAAACAATGCAATAAAGCATTACCTCGGGAGGTGATTGAGTAGTTCAGATAATTATGAATGATTGAAACACTTGTATTGGTGTAATAAAAGGTAATAATTCACATTAATATAAGTTATTGTGACATGCATATCGTTCTACGAAACGCTACCAATAAGTCTGATTTTATAAAAGCTTCCGGATCATTAGTTAACGTATATTATTGTTATGCATACAATATCCGAATAACTTAATTAATGAATGAATGAATTTATGTACCGAATATTGGCTATAATAATCGGAGGGATACCCAGAAGCTATGTTAGGCTTATACTAATGATACCCTTAATAAAATAATAATAAAAATAATGCATTATATTTGAAAGCATTACCAGTGAAATACAGTTTCGTATATAAACAATAATGTAGTATCAACAACACTGAATCAGGCTACAAAGGAGGATATAATGCGAAGGTTCTATAAAAGTTAGTTCGCTCACTAGATAAAGTATGCAATCGAACTCCTGAATAGTGATTTAATGCTCACATCTAAAGCATCGATGCAGTCTCAGTTACCTAAAGTCTCTACTCACACGTTTTTTCCCCGAAAATTAAATCCTGCTCGGCATAAATAACCCAAAAGTCTCGGCTCGGCATCATTTACACCACTACTCGCGAATAGCTCTTACTACATGAAACATTCGTATATTCCAGTTTAGTTTTGACCACAAGGGTTTTAGTAGAAGCTAGAATACGTTTAACGAAGACATATACCCATTTATATTATTCCTTATTGACAATAATACTAGGCATTATGTTAATATTAGTAATACGTTAATATATACAATATATAAAGATTATATACAATAATAGATAATATACTATAGCAAAGATTCCCTATTATTATGAAACCATTTAGGGGAAATAAAAAGATGTAATATAAAAGAAATGTGTCTTCTAATAAATAATTATTATTATTTTGTTAATAGCGACAACATAAATAATATATTTGTAAATATGCGATAATGGCGATTATAACCTAGTCATAAACATTGTAAACGAATAGTCAACTATTGTTAATATATATATATCTACAGTATGGAAATACAATATATTGAAGTATAATATTTCATATAAATATATAGAGATTTAAAGAATAATCAATAAAAGAATAAAAATTAAATATTTAGATTTATAAGATATTTTTTGTATACAATATAATATTCATTATAATGAATCTAATATAATCAAATTAAATTAACTCTGTTAAATTAAAATTAAATCTTAAAAATATATATATATACATATTTATATAATGATCAAAGATTTTTCTAAGGAATAACATGGAAATAATGTATTTCAATTTTTACTCACAAAATGAACATAGTCACCTACATTGGTTGTATTTTCATTAAAATGTGTCATTTATAATCTTGTATCATACACTATTAAAATGTAAAGATGGTAATACATTATTATTTATATGATGAAAACTAAATGTTATTATTAATATATAACAAATCAATATGATACGTTGGTTTTAAATGCTATAAATATCTATGTGGCGAGTAAAATCTAACTTATATCGCATACGATTTGATAGAACAATGAAAACATTATCACAGTATAAAACTGCGTCAACCTAAATCTATTTCAGTGGTGATAATATAGCCCGCAGTGTCAGGGATTCATTATTAATTATGTTGCGTATATAGGGAGGGTTCTATATCTTCTATAAACTTACTATTTGTATTGTCCGGGGGCCCTCACAGTTATTTATAACATGTACAAGTCTATGTCTTCTTGAGGGGTCCTTTTGTATCCGATATGTGCATTGTATTTAATATATTAGATTTCAATGAATAAATATTGTTATACGTATAACATGAAATTCATTTTAGTCTAGACATAACTATCTGTACATTGCTGTAATATCTCATAAGTACATTAGTTTTACAGTGTATTCTTTCCAGGCGCTATTCATGTATTATGTACAGGAATAAGTGCCTTTGTTTTAATTATCAATTAAACGTAATTTACTGTAAATAACTATGTGCAAGTTCAAAAATTTATAATTAATATGGAATATGTAAATAAATAATGTTAATACATTTATTTATTTTTATTATTAGTTTTGTTGTTATGTATCTCCTGTTTTATGTCATTTTGAATATCCTTTTTCTATATTCAATAAATTATATTATTATTATTTTATTATTAATAAATGAATTATCATCTAATTTAAAAATGTCACACTATTAACATCTTCGGATATATTTGTGATTTCTATTTTGTTCTAAAAAATTAAATCATAAAATATGAATTAATTAGAAGTAAATTAGATAAATTATCAAGTTATTATTAATTATGACCCTACTATTTTAGTTGCTGTGTAATATATATATATATATATATATATATATATATATATATATATATATTTATATATATATATATATAAATGTATGGGTTAAATTATATTTATTAATTATTAATAAGCATTTATTATGTACATTATACATTCGTAAATAAAGTATAAGAATAAAATTACATATGGCAAAATAAATATCAAATTAATCCCGTATCTCAGGTTATACTATACATGACATGGGCGATATCGGTATAGAAGTCGTAGTAACTGCATTAATAGTAGGTGAATGTTCACGCTTAGCTGTGTGCGAACAAGTAATGATATCACTTCGTTATGTTAATGAATGAATGAATGAATTTGTTTACCGAATATTGGCTATAATAATCGGAGGGATACCCAGAAGCTATGTTTAGCTTATACTAAGGATACCCTTAATGAAATAATAATAATAATGAACAACAATAATAGTCCATCTTATTGTAATCCCAATGAGAATTAAACAAACATATATAATATAAACAATCAATAGAAAGAGACGACGAATTTCTTTTAATAAATAATTAAAATAAAATTAAACGTGGATTTGAAAATATAATAATGCCTGATTTTCTCTATTTCAATTCGTATAACGGGGTGATAACGCGTAACTCTCTCGTACCTTCCCCTAATGGGGTGGGGGGGTTACTTAGCTAGGCTGCGGGGCTCCGGAACTTGTAGTTCGAGGTCGCCATGAGCGAATCTACAGAGGTCGTAGGTCAAAGGGCAAGAGTCGGGGTGGTTCGTGTACATATAGCACAGCTTGGTCTTGGTGAGCGGCGCGGCTGTATCAGGATAACGATGTAGTATTAGTATGTGTATATATATATAATTCGGGCGACAGCATAGAAAAGATATTGATCTTAATCTGAAGCCCTTTAGAGGAAATGACAACATAATTAATTATATATTTGAAATATAATATTTCATTCGAAAAAAAATGTACAATTTAAAACTTCTAATAAAATTTATTATTATTATTAGTATTTTATATATATATATGTGTATATTTTTAGCTGCATTACATCACGAGTGAGCCTATACAAGCATATTGATATTTGTGTGAGTGTGGTTATCGTTGTGTTGAGTGTTAGTTATGCTCTATTATGTATGTAGCATCGGTAACCCAACGTCGGTCGTGTGTGAATAATGTTATAAAATCGTATATCGTAAATAAATCTTAATTTATCGCGTATAAATAACGTTATAAAAGGTATATCCGTAATATATATATATATAAATCATCATATGTAATATATAAATGCTAATCTATTGATATACATTACGCTATAAAGTGAAATAAAATCGACGTACAGGTATTATTTACGATTAAAACATAATAATAATCACACATATTTTAATTCGAAGTACCATTCTTGAAGAAGCTCTGTGTGTGCTTATATGTATTACACATATATGTGTATACATGAATACGCGACCAACGTCGTATATTGTACGTATAGGCATATAGAAAACTACAGTTTAAACTACAATATCTTCAGTAGTGGTATTCATGTATTGGTGTATTCGTGTTCACATTATAATATCTCACATATAGTCTAGTTCAATAATCATATATAAACACTTTCAGAAATATTTATTTTCAAATTTGAACGCATGTATCATTCTTTATATAATCATTTTGGTATAGACTATTCACGTACGAGTATTAATATATTGTATCATATATTTTTGTACATTATTTATCGTATTCGAAACAAATGAATTCAAGAGATTCTGAGTTAAAGTAGATAAATACAGACACTATTGACATATTAAATTGTTAATGGAGATTTAGTTTATGCTTGCTTGTAGATTAATACTATTAATAGTAAATATGGTGTTTAGATATGATTCTTATTTTTAAATTTAAATTAACTTATTTCTTGTTATATGATTTAATTTCAAATAAATTAATTTTAACACTCACATTTATTACTAAAAACTAAATTAAATATTTTAATAAATTACTCAAAAATAATACCTACATTTAAAATTATACAATATCCATAAAATATAATTCTAAATTTAAATATATTATGTATTCATATATTGTAGATAATAAAAATAAATCAATATATATAAATAAAGTATTATGTATTATTATGTATATGTATCAGTATATATATATATAAATTAATTGTTACTATTTTATATTAGTAATTTGTATTTAAAACAAAAACAAAATATCAAAAAGTGATACATATATTTGTATAGAAATTTAATATACAGAAAATAAAAAAATATAATTTCTTAGGATTTAAATACAAAATTCATAAATTTTAATTTCTAATAGTAATATACTCCAATAATACTTAAATCTATTTTATTTTAGCATTGATACAAATGATAATACATATATATATATATATATATATATATATATATATGTTAAACCTAGCTATATATTATGTATCGTAAATGTAAATCAACGGCTCGTATAATCCAATGTTTTATTTTTATTTTACTTCTCCGTTTATTTCTCGTTTTTTGTATCTCGTCGTTTTGTCTTACTGTTATCACGTTTATATATTCTATTTATATATGTTATATAATTATATGTTATTATTTTGTTCTCTTTTTTTATATATAACCTGTAATTCAATAAACTTTTAATCTATCTATCTATCCCAGCAAACAATTTCGGCAGATTTAAAGCAGAATTAAAGCAATAACGAAAGTTAAAACAGATTTAAAGCGTTTTTCACTGTTTAAAGTAAACAGAATTAAAGCAAATTTAAAGCAGTATAATTAAAGCAGATTCTAAAGCAGAATGTTCGAAAATCTGCTTTAAATTTACTGCTTTAATTCCGCTTTAAATCTGCCGAAATTGTTTGCTGGGATCTATCTATCTATCTATTGATATCATCATACCTGAGTTGGGTTTCCTACGTTTCGTGAGTTGATGGGCGTCGTGTTCGGCCGCGTTCAGCCAGTTGCGCAGCATCACTTGACCAGCGGTCACTGTGTGAGTGTGTGAGTGTGTGTGTGTGTGTAGGTGTAGGTGAGTGTGTGAGTGTGTGTGAGAGTGTGTGTGTGTGTGTGTAGGTGTGTGTGTGTATGTGTGTGTGTGTGTGTGAGTGTGTGTGTGTGTGTGTAGGTGTGTGTGTGTATGTGTGAGAGTGTGTATATATGTAAGTGTGTGTGTGAGTATGTGTGTGAGTGTGTGAGTGTGTGTGTGAGAGTGTGTGTGTGTGTGTGTAGGTGTGTGTATGTGTGTGTGTGAGAGTGTATGTGTGTGTTTGTGAGAGAGTGTGTGTAATATCCTTAGTATAAGCTAAACATAGTTTCTGGGTATCTCTCCGATTATTATAGCCAATCTTCGGTAAATAAATGCATTCAACGATGATACCAGACACTAGTTACAGTGTAGAGCTGCGATGCTTAACGTATTGCGCAGCATGGATCGCTGTGATATACGCGTACATAAAATAATTATAACTTATTGAATTTCTTATTTATTTATAAGGTAAAATGATGTAAAAACTAGAGTAATGGAAATAAAATAATAATAACTTATTGAATTTCTTATTTATTTATAAGGTAAAATGATGTAAAAACTAGAGTAATGGAAATAAAATAATAATAACTTATTGAATTTCTTATTTATTTATGAATAAGGTAAAATGATGTAAAAACTAGAGAAAAGGGGGCGTGAGTAAAAGGAGGCGTGAGTAAAAGGGGCGTGAGTAAAAGGGGGCATGGTGAATCATGATCTGTGTACAATCGGTACATTGTTTAGAGTTTCCTCTCGATATCGTCTTCATCGTCTTCAGTTAACTTGATGAACCCGATTAGTTGTAGGTTTATTTATAATTCTATTATTATTGGGATACACTTTAGATATAATACCATGCAGTAAATGAGAAAAATCTAATCCAACGGGAAATTACCCTTCAATCTAAATAAATGATTAAAACATTGACGTTATATTCGTATATAGTAGAATAGCTTACACAATTAAACCTACACACGATATCAACGCATGATATACTATTTATATTACTGCCTAATAATGATATGGGTTGTTTGCATCGTGCATGGCTTGATATCATCAATGATATCACCGTAGAGGATGAGAGAGACGGTGAATTTAGCACATGAATGCTACATTTAGGTCTTCTAGAACATAATAAGACTGAATACTATGAACAAATCCTGATACAGGCTTATGTTGGTAATAATTGTATACACGTGGGTGTTTGGGTGTGTGTGTGTCAGTGTGTGTATGACCTTGAAATACTTGATGATTATTGCGTAACAAAGTCTGTAGTCCGCCGGATTCATTTTTGAGATTTTTCAGCGTTTCCGAATCGAATAATCGCACGATTTCGTTGAGGAATATCGCCGCTGAGTATGAGGAATGTAAGGAATGTAAGGAATGGGGGTAAGGAATGTAAGGAATGCTGAGGTGTGCTGTGTAATATGTGAGGTTTATGAGAAATTTGAGGTATACAAGATATCCTATGTAATGTCTGCAGTATATATATATATATATATATATATATATATATATATATATATATATTGCAGGATGTGGTCAAAGTAGTATACATGGAGTTGGTGTATTTATAATTGGAAGATTAATCAGATATTTATTTTTATTTGAAAATATTAATAATATATTACATATATATATATATATATATATATATATATATGTAGTTATTGAACATGTAATATTGAATATTTTATTATAATTAATTTAAATACGATCTATTTATATTTATTTTAATATTCTAAATACGGATGTAATCCATCTCCATCGTCTGGGTTGTAATATATCCTATTCTACCCTATATTATCACCACCACCACCACCGATAGTAAACGAACCTCCTGGATCCCATACTCCGCCATTATCGAGCCGTATCAGACGACCTTCATCTGCAGGAGTGTGTTGTGTTCATTGGTTAATATAGGTCATGTGTTGAATGTGAGGGAATATGTGTATGCATATGTGTTTCATTGATATAAAGAAAGTGGATAAGCAATTGACGCAATGCATATAAAATATAGATACGAGAATGACACTTTTATCGATAAATTAACAAAATGGCATCAGTGATTTTGATTGGATATTAGTCATATTATATATGTCAAATATTAAAACAGTAGGCTTTTTGTCGAAATAGATTAAAGTGACTTATATCTATATCAATGGATTTAATTTATAAATATCAATAAAATAGTATGATATCTTCAATTTAAATACACAAAATTACGAGGAATGTTGATATAATGTATTTTAAATATAAAATTTAATTTTTAGTATAAATAGTACATTAAAATTAGTAGTAATTATCATTATATATATGTATAAATAAATATTATAAATAAAAAGTAGTTGGCCAGATAGTGGGTTTCGACTGCAGCGCCCGTAGCGGATAGTGCCATACACTACATTCAATTGCGTATCCACTTTCTTTATATCGATGGTCTATGTATGTGAAAAGGCAGTTACCACTAGTAACTGTTAGTTGTTATGTGAATCTATTATGATGTATTGAAAATAATATACATCATGTACGTTTAAATGTGAAGCCCTTTAGAAGAAAAATGTATTGAATAATTATTATTTTTATTAATATCTATACAAATAACAAAATTAAATATATATATATATATATATATATATATAAATAATAGCCATTTATATATATATATATATATATATATATATATATATAAATGGTGTATACTAGTAACAATATTTCCTGAAATAATGTCCGGAAATGTTTGCTAGAAAGTGATTTTCTAACAAGTTAACTACAATTGTAGTGGGATACCCCCTTACTTTCCGGCAACTACCCGGAAATAAAGTAACTTTAAAGGGGATATCCCACTACAACTTGCTAGAAAATCACTTTATAGTAAACATTTTCGGATATTATTTCCGAAAATACTAGTAGTGGGATACTCCCTTAAGAAATAATATAATCGTTATACCATGAGGTGAAACTATCACTACTATATCAACTATAAACATACTTGAGATATCGACTAGACAGCAGGGTTTAGGATCTAGTTGTGTTATTGTAAATAGTCTAGATCAATCTGAATGTGTAGCACCACAGCATTGATACAACAGTACTGCTGAATCCATACCAAGGAGCATAAGTATATAAGTACAGGGGCATATTTGAAGTTCTCTAGAACAATATTTTTAAGATTTGAAGTTTTTGAGAATAAAATTCAAAGATATGAAGTATTTTAGGATAGTAAAGTATTTGAAATTTTACGGCACTAATGTGTATTGGCCTTTATTTATTTATATAAATACATAATATTGAAGTCATTTATAAGCATAGAATTTATTTATCTGATATTATTAAAATGGGATAAAAATAATTTGAGAGAGCATACATGTATGTATATATATATATATATATATATATATATATATATATATATATATATATATATATATATATATATATTTATGTATGCATGCATGTATGATATAATTATGTGAGAGTATTTATTAATTCACATATTATGATTTATTTAATATGCTTTAATATGTGCTATGGTAGTGTATATCAAGTGAAATAGATAGCGAGAATCTTAACAATGTGTTACGTTTAGGGTAGTTAAGGGTAGTTAAGGGTAGTTAAGGGTAGTTAAGTGTAGTTAAGGGTAGTTAAACATGAATATAATATATTGAGGATAACAATTTAATAAATTAATCAATAAAGTATGTTATCGTTAGCAATTATTTATACTTTTGACAACATATGTCGACTATATATTTGCTTAAATAAAAAATCAATTATTGAAAAAAATTCGATGAATTTATAGATACAGGTAGTGGAATATTAGTGATGCTATTGATTTTAGAATATTAGATATATAGATACGGGTAGTGGGATATTAGTGTTGCTATTGATGTTAGAATATTAGATATATAGATACGGGTAGTGGGATATTAGTGTTGCTATTGATGTTAGAATATTAGATATATAGATACGGGTAGTGGGATATTAGTGTTGCTATTGATGTTAGAATATTAGATATATAGATACGGGTAGTGGGATATTAGTGTTGCTATTGATGTTAGAATATTAGATATATAGATACGGGTAGTGGGATATTAGTGTTGCTATTGATGTTAGAATATTAGATATATAGATACGGGTAGTGGGATATTAGTGTTGCTATTGATGTTAGAATATTAGATATATAGATACGGGTAGTGGGATATTAGTGTTGCTATTGATGTTAGAATATTAGATATATAGATACGGGTAGTGGGATATTAGTGTTGCTATTGATGTTAGAATATTAGATATATAGATACGGGTAGTGGGATATTAGTGTTGCTATAGGAGTACACACATGAATACACACACACATGTGATAACCTCTATTAGTCAACAGTTCTTTGAACACCCTGCTAACAATGCCTTTAACGAGGGTGACATCGCAGGTGGAACAGTTCCTCGTCTTCTCTGAATCTCGGGGTCTCACTTTGAACGTGGACATCTGGTGGAGATGGGTGGTGGTAGTATAGGTGGCAGTACTAGTACTGGTAGTGAAAGAGGTGGTGGTAATGGTAGTGAAAGAGGTAGTGGTAGTATAGGTGGCAGTACTAGTAATGGTAGCAGTGGTCGTGGTAGTATAGGTGGCAGTACTAGTACTGGTAGCAGTGGCGGTGGTAGTATAGGTGGCAGTACTAGTAATGGTAGTGAAAGAGGTGGTGGTGGTAGAGTTAACTATGTACAAACATCTTTCTCTTTCCTTTCTTCAATGATACGGTTAATGTCCTTACATTTATCTGTCCATTCAGATTCTGAATGGGTTAATAAGAAAAATAAGATTAACCTAGGAAAATGTTTGAAAACTAATAACAAAATTATTAACATTGGTATAATTTAAATAGATAATATAATAATATAATATACAATAAATTATCAATGAAATAGGGACGGCTAAAAATAATAACACATTACAGAATACACATAAGTTCATTATCATAATAATCAGGGTTCCATTATTTTCGGTAAAAACCTGTTTTTACCAGTCAAAACCGGTAATAACCGGTAAAAACCTATCTCTACCATGTAAATTTACGGTAAAAACCGGTAATAACCGGTAATTACCGGTAAAAACCTAGTACTCATAAAATATAATACCTTTAAAAAAAATGTATATTGAAATTTAAAGTAATATTGATTCATTTATATATAAATGTTATGGCTAATTAATCTAGCAGATTTATTTGAAAATTTGTCAACATTTGTCTGCTTTATTATGCCATTTATAGTACATTTATTATTTTAAATCCAACTGGATTTTGAGGTCTGCCACCCTTATATTGTAAAATTAACAAGTTGATGTAATTGGATGTATTTTATAATTGAAATAAAATCATACTGTGTTATATATTCATAAAATTACACAATGAAAATATTACTAAATAGTTATACAGTATTGTAAAAAATATTTGTAAAAACTATATTTAATTTCATATATATAAAAATAAATATTCTATTCATTATTTATATATATATATATATATATATATATATATATATATAAATATATATATATATATAATTAACAATATATATAGATATATTTAATATATTTAATTAAATATCATGGTATAAAATCAAATAATGAATACATTCAAATAATTTCTCAATGAAAATATTATTAGTTCTATTGTTTAATATATATATTATTTTTTACAATATTAAGTTCCTGTCACACCGAAAAAGTTGGCCGATTTTTCACCGATATCGTACAGATTTTTCTCTCTCTCTCTCTGTGCTACACCCCTACCGATATATCACCAATATATCATCGATATCGTGACAATATCACTATTCATCATTTCGAGATATCTCTAAATATTTAACTATTTCTCGACGATTTCGTTACTGCGCATATCGGTGAAAAATCGCTCGCTTTATTTGGTGTGAATGGGCTTTCCTTTTACTAATGCAAAAATAAATATATTATTATATTCAATATTTTATATATATATATATTGACTTATTTACTAATTTATTTCAATATCATATTATTTATTTTAAAAATGTTTTCTTTACATAGAGTCAAAATTAATAAAGTTTTTTTTTTAATATAAAAAATCTTATAATATTGATTTTAATGTAGTATTATTTAACTTTATAATTGTATATTATCTATTAAATATAAAATTTATAAATAATATATAATTGTAAATTATATAGACACTAGTAGGTTTAATATAATATAGATAATATTATATTTAATTATATAGACAACACTAGGTTTTTACCATGGTAAAAACCTGTTTTTTCCGGACAGATTATTACCGGTTATTACCGCGGTTATTACCATAGGCGGTAATAACCTATGGAACACTGATAATAATAGATCTAGTCTATTTCCGTATTAGAATCAAACTATGAGAATAAGGTAGCATATGACATTAGGCAGGCAGAAAATAGGGCTGCCTAATATTTTCATAAATAGATACTCCCATATATATGTAGTATCTATTAGGTATGTATTTAAATATAGATCACTTGTGGGTATACTTGTGTATATACTTAATGTATATTACATGTTCAAATAAATAAAATATTTATATGTACATATATATGTACATATATGTATATATATTTATTGATAAATAAATGTACAATATATATATATATATATATATTATTAATATTATATACTTATGTGATACATTAAAATGAATAATTACACGTTATCTCAACATTTGCATTAATCTTATACGATATTCTGTTGGGTAAAAAGAAAGTTAGGGTGTGTTTTTCGTCATCCAGCTACGCACAACGCGCGACATCGAATTTTACAAAGCCCTATTCACTACATGTAAACTTGTACGAGATATCGGACAGCGTTCGCCGAACAGCTAACTTCGCCGATACACCTTTTATTCCTATCCTGTGAGCTGAGTCATAAAATACGTCACAATCATAACGGTATTGCTATTTTTAGGTATGCGCGCATATATTTACCAATAAGTATATGATGATCGACGAAGTTCGACGAATGGTTGACGAAAAACACTTTGTAAAATTCGATGTCTCGCGTTGTGCGTAGCTGGATGACGAAAAACACACCCTTAATCAGCGTACTGATGACATGCTGGTTATTGTCGTGAGAGTTGTGTTCACGAATTCATAATTAAATACTTGATTATAAATGAAGGTTAATACTAATAATAATATATATATATATATATATATATATATATATATATATATATATATATATATATATATTTATATATTTATATATTTATATATATATTGATTGATTGAATGTTTATTTAGACACTTAAATAAATCATAAATGATTTCTCAAAGTGTATATAATAGAATACAAATAATAAAAGTAGGTAAACAATAAATACCATTAATAATAATAAAATAAAATAAGCGGTACAGAAATTTATAAATAAAATAATAATGACAAACAATATTAGTATTTCATGTTCCCGCCTGAGATCAATTGTTGTATATATTTCATGAATGTTTTATGCGATTTTATGGATCTAATATAGGGCGGAAGTGAATACCATAGCTTAGGACCATTATAACTCAGTGCCCGAGTATTCATTTTTGAGGGACGTAGAATAGGGGTAGATAGAAGATGAGATGCATGGTTTCTAAGTGATGGAAGGGAAGATCTTTGTACTAGAGAATCAGAAATATATGAGGGGCAATTTGCAATATATAACTATTAAAGATAAACATACTTTTATACATTAATCTAATACATATATTTAACTTATAAAAAAGATATTTGTCACCAAAAAATGTAAAATATTATATTTAAATAATATAATATAAGATATATATATATATATATAATCATATGCACATTAGAACATATAAATAAGGTTTGTGTTGACAGCATAGAATATTACTGAATAGTTTGTTTACAGTATAGAATATTTATGAACACACTTCAGATATAACGACAATATTCGATTACAAAATACAATAACAATATCATTATATCACAACAACAACAACAATAACAACAATAACAACAAAATAGCAAGCAAGGTGTACACTAGTACTGTAAATAAACTCACTTGCTGAAGTATTAATACTTGTTCGAACAAAATTGTTGAAGTATCGATACTTTTTCGAACAACATTTTAAGGGTATCGATACTTGTATATAAATTATGCCGAGCATTTTGATAGAGGTAAAGATGCCTTCCAGAGACTTTTACTTTACAAACGAACCAATACTATTATGTAATGGGCTCAAACCAAATTGAGACTCTTACTAGATATAACCGAGCAAAAACGATGCTTTTTATGTTACATTGTAATCATAATTTTTAATTATTTATTATATATATAAATATGTATCTATATATCTCTTACATAATCTGTGTATAAATAAATGTAATTATTTCCATAGGTATACCTATAGTTAATTTATATTTTTAATATTTTTAGTTTTTTAATATACAATATTTGCATCGATGCTTTGAGTTCTAACTGAGACTGAGACTGCATCGATGCTTTAGGTAACCGAGACTAAGATGCATCAATGCTTTGGATAACCGAGACTGAGACTACACCGATATTTAGATAACTTAAATTAATTATATTATCAAATATATGATCGCAAGTTCGATAATTGCATAATAAGTTCGAATTACAAAAGTCATAAGTTCAAAATTTGTAAAGTTCGAAACCAAATTTTTTTTAAAGTTCGAACTATCAAAAGTTCGATACTGTCTGAGTTCATTTACAGCACTAGTGAACACTGTACACTGTACATCCATTACTACATAACACAACAACAACAACATCGACCCACTAGCACACTAACCTAGGTAAGAGCGACAACATCAGTGATACAACATAACAACAACCACTACAACATCTACCCACTAACCGAGGTAAGAACGACTGTCACAGATGAAGCACACTCGTTTAGTGGACGGGATACGCATTACGTCCTTCCTCACTTCGAACCCGCAGACTTTGGCGCAGACCTGATAACGGCGGTGGGGGGTGGGGGGGGGGGTTAAAGGTGAACTAGCACTAGGGTTAGTGTACTCGGCAGAAGGATATCGATGCGATAAGGAAAGTGTAATGAGAAGGTAAGCAAGACATGATGTGATGTAATCCTGGAAAGATAATAAATAGAGATATTAAGGTATAAATATGAGATATTAAGGTATAAATATGAGATATTAAGGTATAAATATGTGATATTAATGTATAAATATGTGATATTAAGGTATAAATATGAGATATTAAGGTATACATATGAGATATTAAGGTATAAATATGAGATATTAAGGTATAAATATGTGATATTAATGTATAAATATGTGATATTAAGGTATAAATATGAGATATTAAGGTATACATATGAGATATTAAGGTATAAATATGAGATATTAAGGTATAAATATGAGATATTAAGGTATAAATATGAGATATTAAGGTATAAATATGAAATATTAAGGTATAAATATGAGATATTAAGGTATAAATATGAGATATTAAGGTATAAATATGAGATATTAAGGTATATATACGCAAGCGGATAAAAGAAGATGAGAGATTATATAATACGTATAATGATGTGATGTAATTTGATAGATAGTGATTAGAATAATATAATATACAATAAACTATCAATAAAATAGTGACGGCTAAAAATAATAACACATTACAGAATAAATATAAGTTCATCATCTAGCATTCTATACATAGTTAACTATGTAAAGAGTATTTACAAAACACTATGGCTATAGTATTGCATAGATTATTAAATTAATTAAAAAGAATAGTTCTATATATTGAATACAAATTTAAAATGAAAATATAAACAATCATGAAAATTGAGAATATTAAATAATAGATCTAGTCTATTTCCGTATTATAATCAAACTATGAGAATAAGGTAGCATAGGACATTAGGCAGGCAGAAAATAGGGCTGCCTAATATGTTCATAGACTGAGATGATGCGAGAAGTTAAAGGGAAAGGTGTCGGATACGACGATACGAGATGTAAAAACTTCATTTTCGATGTAGTCCAGGTAAACTTGATACGGAGATTGACCTTTCAGGTGACTCGACTTATTGAACCTGCCGTATAGATCCCAAAGACAGCAGGGTAACACGAAACAGCGAGTGTTATAGCTTAATCTGATACATCGAAAATGCATTATTATTAAACATAATTAAATTTGATTAGATATGATAGAAAATTAGATGCATTTAATAAACAGATTTATATATATATATAAACTAGTTTATTTTACATTTATAAGTAAAATAAAATAGAGAATACATATTTTGGAATAAGTTTGTTTAAATATCAGCAGCAGTAAGTAACTATTACATTCTATTTGCTTTATTGTAGGATAAAAGGTAGATGCGATCTCCATTCTATAAATAGATTTTTACATGTATTTACAATATTTAATACAATGATATTATATAGATCAATAATAATTGTATTTTTTATAGAATATGAAAGAATAAATTTAATATAAATTATATTTAACTAATAAATTATTATTATTTTGAAAATAGAAGATAAAATTATGAATATTTTAAATTTTAATATATATTTAATGAAAAAAAATGCAAATTTTATGTAATTATATATTAAAAACTATCTGAAAATTTGAATTAATTTAACGAATTATTTAATGAGTTAATAGTATTTGAATGAATGAAATTGGTCAAAATAATACATATGTATGAAATATATAAACATAAGATAAATTCACATTATTTTATTATGAATAAAGAGCTACCTATGAATACTGATTATTTATAATAATATTTATTTATTGAAATCTCATATATATATATTGAATACAATACAAATAGTGGATACAAATGGACCCCTCAAGAAGTCATAGACTTGTACATGTTATAAATAACTGTGAGAGGCCCCGGACAATACAATACAAATAGTAACATTTTTTTTTCTTGTGTTTTGATTTATCGTTTATTAAGTTCTTTATAAACACAAGAGAAAATCAAGAACTGCCTGGAGTCGAATCCGGGACCTCTGGCTTACTAGCTTTTGGTTGTCCCACTGAGCCATCGACCCCAGACAAACATATATATATATATATATATATATAATATTCTTTATTTAGCAATTAAAATTCTAAAAATATAATATATAGATCATATATATAATATTATAATATTCATTAAATTATAACGATTATAAATTAAATTAATTTTTTTTTAAATATTAGTAAGTTTAAGTGTTTATTGTATAGTTATATTTTACGGAAAAAATAATTGTTATATCATTTTAGAGATAATATTTAGTAAATAATTAATAAAATATTATTAATGATTATTATTAAAATATTATTATTAATAATTAATATAATATAAAAAAAATATTTAAACAACATTGTTGTTCTCAATTTCAGAAACCGCGCCTTAACTAATTCCAATATTTCCAGTTTTACTTATATAAATTGAATATTAGATATAAGAAATATACTAGGGAATCGCGACCAATCGAAATCTAGCATTTAGAGATTATCGTTGTAGTCATCAAAGACAATCGCGTATGTAACCTCGACGCTATAATGGGTATCCATGGTGTCAATTCATCGCTATGGTTACCTAAGGGCGATCGTGGTAGAGGTGTTAATTATACAGAGATGCGTATAGCTACAAACCTATCAGCCAATCGTATCCCTCGAATATCTCGATGTTTTCCGGAGTTATGGCGTGTTCCTGTACAATGTGAATATTTAACGGAATTGCATATATATATATATATATATAAAAAGAATTATTTTATATAAATTTATTTGAATTAAAATTTTTAAAACATTTAATTGTAAACGATAATTATTAAAAATAAACAAATAATAGGTTATGTTACAGGTTGATATTTCTTCAGGGTATAAGCGTCCATCTAATATATAATTTATTATAAATGAATTTATAAATAGATGGCGAAATTACTCATATTTGTCATCTTATATTTTACTTAGTAAAATATATTTAAATGCCCTAAAATAATTTTTTTTGGTAGCTGCCCTGAAACCTAGAATGAACTCTGAAATATACATATATATATATATATAT
Organism: Osedax fenrisi; assembly: GCA_964019155.1. Lineage (NCBI taxonomy): Eukaryota > Metazoa > Annelida > Polychaeta > Sabellida > Siboglinidae > Osedax > Osedax fenrisi. The sequence goes on from OZ025246.1 coordinate 23,645,060, forward strand.
ATATATATATATATATATATATATATATATATATATATATATATATATATATATATATATATTAGACATCCCAAAAGTATAACTATAGTTATGGTATACTATATTAAGGGGCGTAAAGGCAGTCACTCGTTGAATAATACAAGCTAATATAGAAAGTTACGCATACGCACAAACACGCTTGTATCCGTATTATCTAGTTATCTAGTAGGCTTTTCGTTGAATTTGGATTGTTCTACATTTGAAAGTAGGAGGAGGTATGATTACGTAGCGTCGTATTGATCGGTGAACACATCATTTAATAACGCTCCTAAGATATAGTCGTAAGCATAATATATATATATATATATATATTTTAACTATATTTTAACGTTTTATAATTTTCATAAACATGATATTTCAAGTCGTAATCGCCAAACACATGGACATCTTGAAAAGACTGACAACGCGGGTGTGTTTGGCTTTTAGAGTTATCCGCGCTGATCACAATTGTTATAAATATCTGATATGACACCCCCGTATTCGCGACACGTAGCAAATGGACTCGTCCATTTATGCACGCCACGCTTGACCACCTCTATATAGGCTTAGTTTCTATATAAAGACACTCATTCTATAGAGAGACACATTATAATAAGATAAATAAATATAAATAAGTATCAACGCTTTATTTCATATATATATAACAACAATAATAAGAGTTATGCTGGCTCTGACCTTGAGAATGATATCGGGGCCAAAGTACGAATTCCAGATATTCCGTTTCCTCAGATCGATACCTATGCCTTTGTACTGTTGTATGGTGATATAGTAAGCTAGGTGCATTGGGAAGTTATATATGTGCTGTAATATATACTATAGCATAGTATAACATAGTATAGTATAGGATTCAATACTCTAGTATAGTATAGTATAGTGTAGTATGTATATTTAGTATGACAGTTAATATTATGTATTATAGTATAGTATAGAATGTTATATAGAATAGTGTGCAAAACTAGAGTATAGTAGAGTACATAATATAATGCGTATTATTATACAGTTTATTATAGGTGATTATAGTATACCCTATTGAATAGTGTAGATCATTAAAAGGTATAGTATAATAGAATATAGTATATTGGTGACTGTTTAACCAGGAATAACACCAAGAGAGCCTAACAAATTGTCAAAGACCTAACTAAACCGAAGGATAATGCCGCCGTAAATATACAGGATAAACATGGCAAATGCATCACTGATAAAATGGATGTCAGGAAAAGATGGACAGAATACTGTTCAGAACTGTATTCACATAACGCTGAAGGAGATGATGCAGTGCTCGCCGTGAACGAACCTACAGACCAAGATAGCTTCCCTATTCTGGAAAGTGAAGTGGAAGCTGCTATACGCGCTCTAAAGATCGGTAAATCACCTGGTGTTGACAACATACCCGCTGAACTTCTTAAATCAGGCGGTGACATACTAAAAAAGTTGCTTACGGATATCTGTAATAAAATATGGGAAACCGGAATATGGCCATCTGAATGGACAAAGTCACTGATAATAAGTCTACATAAGAAAGGAAGCAAACAGAAATGTGAAAACTACAGGACAATAAGCCTTATATCACACGCGAGTAAAATTATGCTAAAGATAATTCTACACAGGCTACAGCACATTACTGAAGAATTTATTTCCGAAGAACAAGCTGGTTTTCGAAAAGGCCGAAGTACAAGTGAACAAATATTCAACCTTAGAATCATATCGGAAAAATATGCCCAACATAACAAACCGCTATTTCATGTATTTATAGACTTCAAAAAAGCATTTGATAGAGTCTGGCATGAAGCATTGTGGTCATCTATGAAAAGATTTAATATCAACTTAAAATTAATAGAAGCTATACAAAGTCTATATAATAAAGCTGAAAGTGCTGTTTACTCGGACGGACAAATTGGTGAATGGTTCCACACAACAACTGGAGTGAGACAAGGTTGTTTACTGTCACCCACACTCTTTAACATCATGCTGGAACAAATAATGAATGATGCATTAGAAAATCATATAGGTACAGTAAATATCGGAGGTAAAATAATTACAAATCTAAGATTTGCGGATGACATAGACGGACTAGCAGGTAGTGAATCCGAGCTATCCAATCTAATAAAAAAGATTGATAGTACATCGCGTAAATATGGAATGGAGATTAATGCTACGAAAACTCAAATTATGACTAATTCTGAAGGTAATTTCACATCCGAAATAAAGATAAACAACGATACACTCAAAATAGTTGAAAAATTTAAATACTTAGGTGCAATTATAGACGATAAAGGTTCCAAATCTGAAATAATAGCTAGAACAGGTCAGACAATAACTGCATTATCAAAACTAAATGTTATATGGTACGACAAATCACTTCAACTGAAACTAAAAATTCGACTTATGCAATCGCTAGTAAACTCAATATTCCTCTATGCGTGCGAAACGTGGACGCTAACAAAGGAGTTACAAGGGCGTATTAGAGCATTGGAAATGAGATGTTTAAGAAGGCTAATGAACATATCATACCGAGACAAGATAACCAATATTGAGGTACGGAGTCGAGTTGTTAAAGAAATTGGCAAACACTCGGAATTGCTGGCGATGGTCATTGCAAAGAAGTTGAGGTGGTTTGGTCATGTATCACGATCAAACTCTATGTCTAATACTATATTGCAAGGATCCATTGAAGGTAAAAGAAGAAGAGGACGGCCAAGGACACAATGGCAAGATAATATCGTTGAATGGACTAGTCTTGGAATGGAAGAAGCGATGCGAGCGACCCGGGATAGAGACCGATGGAAACGTATTGTATTGAAGTCAACAGCGCCCCTACAGCATCCAAATGCTATGGGATAGGTAAAAGGTAAAAATATACATAATTAAGGATACTATCGTAATTATATAATTATATTATATTTGCACAGCATTGATACATAAAAAATGTATTAAATCTACGCCCGTATTATTATATACATTATTATATAATTAAATACATTTCTATATAAACAATGTACAATCACATTTTCATTTTAACTTTTAAATATAGAATGTCTAGTAGATTTTAAATGAGATATATTCTCATATGATGCGTATGAGGTTGTTGCTGTTGTTTTTATTTTGAAGGACTCCTTTAATCCTATCCAGGAACTTAGATGAAGTTTTTACATATAAATAAATATCTCATATATCTATTCAAAACCGCTCTCATGTTAAAGCATCCATGGTTTTAACGAAAGCCGATCATTTATTTATACACAATTATATAAGATCGCTTTTAAATATTATTTGAAGACCTATTTTATTGGTCCGAACGAGTCTCGAACCCGTGTCTTACTGCTTGTAGTAGTAGTAGTAGTAGTAGTAGTAGTAGTAGTGGTAGTAGTAGTAGTAGTAGTAGTAGTAGTAGTAGTAGTAGTAGTAGTAGTAGTAGTAGTAGTAGTAGTAGTAGTAGTAGTAGTAGTAGTAGTAGTAGTAGTAGTAATAGTGGTGGCAGTAATGGTGGCAGTAGTGGTGGCAGTAGTGGTGGCAGTAGTGGTAGCAGTAGTGGTAGCAGTAGTGGTGGCAGTAGTGGTGGCAGTAGTGGTGGCATTAGTGGCGGTAGTGGTGGCAGTAATGGTGGCAGTAGTGGTGGCAATGGTAGCAGTAATGGTGGCAGTGGTGGACTAACCCCCTCTTCGTTGAGCAGATGAACCAGCAGTCCGTTACCGCAGCCTACGTCTACGAATGACGGTTTCCTATCACATGACTGCGAGGAGGCGGTCCACAATGTCTGCGGGGCGGGGGGTATTGGGGGTATTGTTATTCACTGCGTATAGTGTGCGTATAGTCGAATATGTTATTGTTATGAGAACGCACACTTACATAAATACATAAAATGCATAAGTAAAATAGAAATATACATTGATTCATAAATGCAAATGTTACATTAAAGTGCACTTAGCTTTACCAATATTATTTATTTTGTACTGAAACTTCACAAATATGTTTAATATAACGTTTATGACTTACTGTGAGCGAGCTAGTAAAACTATCACAAACGGTCTACCCTACAGCATTTCACACTGTTCAACAGTTGTATAGTGTACGATATACGGTAGTACAAGTATATATACTTAAGGGTGCAAGCGCGGGTAAAAATATGCATAATATTTTTATTTTTTTATTTATTTTTTATTACGTATTATCTACGTTTAGTATCTTATTTATCACATTGTAAAACATTTTAAATTATAGTGGAGTATTTCTATTAATATAAAGTGTTTTACGAGATCAATCGAATTAAAAATCATATGAAATTGACAAGACTATTTATTTAAAAAAAACTTTGAATGTCATTTTCTCCAATTTTTACTTTTTGCACTTAGTAAGCATACGTAAAAGCCTACTACTTCTTTGATTATTAATATTAGTATCTGACATTTTTACTGTATATAAATAACATGTAATACTATATTAATATTGACAGGACATTGTATTATAATTTATATTTTTAAAATAAATTATATTAAATTTCAAATTTTAATAAAAAAATATAAAATATATTTCAACTATTTTTTTTACAAAATTTTTAATAAATTATATTTCTAAAAAGTCAATTCTTTTATGCAGTAGAATAATATCTATTAAATAAAAGAAAAATTACTTCATTATCTTTATTAGTATCCTTAGCATTTTAACTAGAGCTATAATTGACATGGTAAGCCCGAACCCGCGCTTGCACCCTTAAGAACACTACTGATGATGATGATGACGATAGTTATAACATACATTAGTAGTATTAATAGTGATCATACTAGTTATTGGTGAAATAACGGTACAAATAAATAAGTTCAATTATAGTTATCGTAATAATAATAATGTTATTAATAAAATGAATTAAATACGTAAAAATGGTAATAATAGTAATATTAATAAAATTGATAAAATTTGTATATAGTATTTAGTAAAAATATTGATCATTCTCTCAATGTTATTATACGTATCTTAGTATGCACTAGCATATTAATACATGCATATATATATATATTTATATATATCATTTTTATGATATTTATTTAACACTATAAAAATGCTGGCATTATATTAAATTTTGACACTATAAAAAACTGACTTTATAACAATTATTATATATGATTTTATTAATTTTTACTTTTTTGACATTCAATAAATTACTGCAGGTTATATATTTTTCTTTTTATATATTTTTCTGTACGATGTACATTCAATCTTGTTAACTTACATTTTTTTTAATATATTTGTTTATTTTTTCTCTTGCTTCTTTTACTTTTAAATGTTGGCTATCTCCTATTTAATTCCACTATGTTATATTTTACTTTATGTTATTTTAATGCTTTAATGCTTAATGTATTTTTTAGTTTTTAATTTTTTAATTTTATAATTTATTTATATTATTTCATTATTAAATTACGAATCAGTTAGTATATGCATAAATAATATTTATAATATTTATTAAATATATATGATTCACATACTTTATATTATTATAAAATTAATAGGTTAAAGAATAGGTTTTTTTAATAGTTATATAATTACCAAGTTTATGTGTGCAAAAAACAGAATTATCATATATTTTTGTGAATAAATAAAACGTGAATTACGACAAAATCAATATAAGAATTGCCATTAATATATATTTATCAAGATTTGTATGTATTAATAAAATTATTACCATTGTAATATATTGGAATAATAAATATATATATATATATATTTAAGTAATTCTATGTTGTCTATCTATATTTAATGAATAATATATATGATTTTATTAATTTTTACTTTTTTGACATTCAATAAATTACTGCAGGTTATATATTTTTAATTACTTAGTATTTAAACATAACCTATTATCATATTTGCTTTAAAACGTCATAGAAAAATAAGATACATTTAAATTATAATTAGAAAATAAATAATAAATTACAAGAGCGTAAATATAATATATGGTTTAATTAAACGTTAGTAAACTAGGAACATAATAATAAATATATACACATATGTATACATATATAGATTGTGAAAGTAGATTATTTTCAATCAATAATGAGATAAATACAAATATATAAACATTATACAGACTAGTAGTTTAACAACTACATTATTATTAGACAAACACAAATATTTATTTTAATAAAATAAAATAATTAATTAAGTGATTACAAATAATGGGTGAAGGTGGTAATCTTCTAAACAATGCTATTTTATAAAACTATGCTTCTCCCATTCATCTAAACAATGCTATTTTAGCTCTATCTAAAAACTCTAAGGATAATAACTAATGGAGATAATTACATAATTTTGTGTATTCAACTTTCTTCCATCATATAGGATCTTTCTTTATATAAATGTAGTTAATTTAAAATGGTGTAAAAATAGTCTCAATTAGTTAAATATTTATTTTTTATATTTTTCATTAAAATACAAGTTTATCATCATTTATTTAATTAATATAAAATATAATAATACATACAAAAGGATTCATATAGATGTATATGTTATACATTTACAGTAACAATTTCAGATAAAAATAATAAAAATCAAAAAAGTAGTATGCATTTACATGTGGTTACTAAGTGAAAAAGTAAAAATTGAGAAAATTACATTAAAGTTTAATATATAAAAATTAAGTAAATATAATAAATATAATTTCCTATAAATTTCAAATAATTTAAGAAATTTTACAAATTTATAAATAAGATATTAAACATGGAAAATATGTAATAATATGTTGTTGTTAAAATAAAAATATTAATCGATATTTACTTTTCGAAAAAATATACTTTTTTATGATTATTAGAATATGAAGTTTTATCTTTAAAATAGCATGTAAAACAAGTTTATTTATGAATGATACGGTTATAGTACCAGTTAGAGAATCGAGACATATTATAGATAAATAATTACTACGAGATTAATGGCACTACATAGGAAATTAAGCATATAGATATTATTGTTAAGACATCTACTAGTATTGATCAAGAACGAGAATGACTCATTGAATACAAATTGAGTATTCATTACTAGGGGCGCTGCAACAGGGGGTCAGGGGGGGATATGTCCACCCCATTTAAAATCTAGGGGGACCTCCTATGTATTGGTCCCCCCACTTTTATCACAAAATTTATTTTAATTGGTTAGTCCCCCTAAATATGAAATCGTTCCAGCGCCCTATTCATTACCAATTATATATGTTAAGTTATATCGCTCTAAACGTGATCATTCACTATCCGTACCTTAATGCTAAAGATGGTATAATTTCATACATCAATTTACATACTCTACATTTCAAATAACTTTTTGTTTGATATTATTGTCTTATCTATATATATGTCTTATCCGTCATTATTGATATCATTAGAATTAATTTAAATCCGCTAATGATTAGTCACTAATGTAAATAAATATAAATTAGTCACTACTATCTGTAGCGAATTTACATTAATATTAAAGATATAAATAATGATATTAATATATATATATATATATATATATATATATATATAGATAAGTAATAATAAACAAAACGTAATTTTAAATGAATAGTACAACGAATAATAATAGTACATAAACAAATAGAATGGGATACCGAAAGTGAATGGTCACAGTTAGAGTGTAATATACGCTCCTTTGCCCTCTCCGCCCCTTACCGCTGTAACTCATCTACCCACATCAAACGCATCAACTCCCTCCTTTAAACGCCACCGTAGGACTTATTACTTATCCCTTGCCTTCCCTCCCGCTCGATAATTCCCTCCCACGGACAGCCGATTGATCACGCACTGATAACGTCCATAAACAAAAAAAAATTGTAAAAAGACCTACTGAGTGGCGATTGTTATATATTAGTGTACTATTATTATCACTACGCTATACAACGAACGGCGAGTGTCTAGCATACGCTTGCGAATTCTTGTATATATGTCATGCATTACCGCCTCGCGCGTGGCTTTATATAGCAGCGCATCACCACATGTTGACGGTGCTTCCTTATTCTACGCTAATAAACGTATATATATATACAGTAAAATAAAAAACTAGAAATTTGAAGGAATTTGTTTTCTTAAAACGTGATATTTTATAGCGAGGTTTTATCTTAATATGAGAATTTGTATAAACGATAACATCATATACATATATATATACATATATATATAAATATGTATACGTATATTATATACCGTTGTCGATTATTATTAATTATTAATATATGTTTAATTATAAATATAAGTATACATCAGCCTCGCCGCTTTCACACATAACAACAGCCGAGGCTTCTGATTGGTTGACTAACGACGAGGTAGGCGGCGATAGAGATGTCCTCGAATACGTACTTCTGAGGATCAGTGGACTCGGGCCAAGTCTGACGGGAGAGAGAGGAACGGGGGCGGGGGTTTATTGTGGGTTGTAATTGTGGATATTAGTGTAGTGTTAAGGCTCTACTTTGTGTAAGGTATGAATCAATGAATGAATTTATTTACCTCGATTATTGTCTATAATAATCGGAGGGATACTAACAGTATCAGATATATACTAACAAAATATACAATCAAGTATAATATGGTATCAGACGTATATTAACAAAATACAATACGATATGTTATGTATTCGATTTATAATTACAAAAAATTATATGTTTACAGCTAATCGGTTAATTTCACCAACGATGTACGATTCGTCACGATTATAAATATTATCTAGTGTTTTGTTATATGTCTATCTGTTAAATGTATATATGTTATATGTCTATAATAGACGCGCTATCAATGTACACGTATAATTAATGAACCATATCGCGGACAAACTGTTACGTAACTTGTTTTCGTCTAACTAATTAGTTTGAGGAACGCACGGTGGCTTGTGCGTCTCAATACATGTGTCGTATGATCACCGGTTGGCTTGGCTTTTTATTAGATAGAAAAATCTATAATACTTTAAAAAATAAATATATATAAATGTATTTATATATATTATTAATATATTAATATTAATAAATTATATCCAATCCAATATTTTTTATGTTATGTTTTTATTTCTTTTTTTTATATTTAACCAGTAATTCAATAAACTGTTGATCTATCTATCTGATCTATAAACCCGATAACTAAGTAACGGATGGGTTGTAACCTCTATAAGTCGTGGAGCGTATTTACTCTTCATGCGGCGGTAGTTCTCGTTGTATTTCGAGACCGAAACTTGCGTCAAACTCATCGCCTAGGGGTTAATGGTTAGGTATGAATGTATGTATGTATAATTGCCCCCGAGGATAAATGAAGGTGAGTAAAATATAAAATATATATTTAGTATTAATATGATAGAATTTAATTTTGTTTATATAGAACGATAAATAATTAATTATTCTAAATATCATAGAGAGACATACTCCATATCTAAAGTATAAAATAACTTATCATCTGTCTACTACATATACATATATATATATATATATACAGTAAAATAAAAAAACTAGTTTTTGAAGGAATTTGTTTTCTTAAAACGGGGTATTTTATAGCGAGGTATATCTTAATATGAGAATTTGTATAAACGATAACATTATATACATATATATATATACATATATATATGTAAATATGTATACGTATATATTATATACTGTTATCGATTATTATTAATTATTAATATATGTTTAATTATAAATATAAGTATAGTTCATGATTTGATATCATGATATTGATTCATTATATGCACAAGATGGTTTAATACTAATTTGATATTATAGTAAGTAAGTAAGTAATTAAGTAAGTAATTTATTTATTTATACACTTGTACATTTTTCAATCTCACAAGTGTAAACCAAAAGAAAATAACAGAAACGATAAATAACTAAAATAAATATATATATATATATATTAATATATATATATGTTTATAATTAATAGTAACGAACACTATCGACGCTGCCACTAATTATCAATAGCATTTAATAACAGTGACGTCAGTAAAGTTGATATACACACAGTACTAGCGCGACGTATTATCACACGATTATACGCTTCGCTTATCGAACTCGGCTTTTTAAAGTGGATAATTTACTTTTTTATTTATTTTATAAATGAATCTCGAGCACGCGCGATAAATAAGTTAAAATAATAAACAATTGTTGTAATTGTAAGCTAGACTACGATGTGACTATCGTAAGTATGATAATAACGTTAACATAAGTTTATCAATAAGTGTTAAGATGAGTGGTTTAAATTATTGACATCGATGTGTATAATTCCACTTTAAACAATAGGTATGTTCGAATGTTGGTAGCCTATATGTATAGGTTCTATTGATCAATTGAACGCACGATATACGATTTCATTGCGTTATCAATTCTAATTCTATTTATATTTCTAGGTGAAAGTAATGCCTTCTATATAAAATGTTAAACCAATAACGGCTTTACTGCATATATATATATATATATATATATATATATGTGTATGTGTAATATTATATAATATATACATATAAATACACATATTTAATTGATTATTCATCACCGCATACGGTACAAGCAGTACTATCGGGGACAGCGGTGGCACAAACCTGGGTATTGAAGCTCTGCACGTTCAGCCACTTGTCCACCGAAGTCAGTAGGGTTTCTATCAGCCATTGGTCGCTGTAGATACCCACTCCTTCTCGCGGGCTGTCTCTATGGTCACGTGTAGATAGATAGATCAAAAGTTTATTTAGTTACTGTTTATATATAAAGAAAGTTATAATTATATATAAACATTCACTCACACACACACTCACACACACACACTCACACTCTCACACACACATGCACATACTCACACTCACACACACACACACAGACACCCACACACACACACCTACACACACACTCACACACACACACACACACTCACACACACACACACACACACACTCACACTCACACAGACACCCACACACACACACCTACACACACACCTACACACACACACGCACTCATACACACGCACACACACAGTGACCGCTGGTCAAGTGATGCTGCGTAACTAGCTGAACGCGGCTGAACACGACGCCCATCAACTCACGAAACGTAGGAAACCTAACTCAGGTGTGATGATATCGATAGATAGATAGATATATTATTATTTTCTTATTTTGTTTATAATGTCAGTAATTGGGATAATTGTAATTGGTTGTCAAGCCAACCTATTTCCGAAAATAGATAGATAGATAGATAGATAGATCAAAAGTGTAATGAATTACTGGTTATTTATAAAAAAAGAAAACAAAATAATAACATTATTATATAACATATATAAACGAAATATATAAATGTTATAACGGTAAGACTGAACTACACGATACAAAAAAACAAGAAATAAACGGAGAAGTAAAATCAAAATAAAACATTGGATTATACGAGCCGTTGCAATGTGTATGTGTATATGATATTTACTATATGTGTATATGATAATCATTAAATCAACCGACTTATTATTTTTGTCCGTGTTATATTAAATGTATATCATTATTAAATTGTTATTGTAATATTATTATCTTATTATTATATTACACTCCACTATATCAATGCAGTCCGTAGTATATAACACTACACCATATCAATGCAGACTGTACTATATAATAGTCCTTTATATTATTTATTATTGTTGTCTGTGGTATATGCAATGTATATTATTATTAAATTATTATCGTATTACTATTATTTTATTATTATGTGTCTTCCCGCTGCGCGAGCGAAGGGTTCTACATGACCCTATTTTAGTGACTAATAGACTTAATATCATCATCATATACTTTAGTATACTATAGTACATATACTATATGTGTATACGGAGGACAACGATCTTATGGAAAATCTTTGTGGAGGATATCATTTACCATTAACCTAACCATTAATGGTTGACTAGCTAGATATTGTATCAATACCTCTATATACAAATATCCCTATATAATAGGCCATAGGTCACATTAATGGACTTGTGTGTATATGGAGGAAATCATTAACCATTAATGGTTGACGGGCTAGATATTATAATACGACGGCCCCTTGAAATACCCCTATAACCAATAACCCTTCGTAATTAGCCATTGGTCGCTGTAGATGCCACTTTCACCATTACAGTTGCTATGGTAACTATAATACAGGTACGTGGAGGAAACAATAGTCGCTATACTATATATACTATGGTTATAATGGAAATACCCTATCTGATACCGCCATGATTTAAACATGGTAAAATAACCCATATATTACTGGTTTCAAGCATAGCGATATATACAGGTATATCTATTTATAAATTATACGATTATTTTGTTATTAACTAAATATTTATCGCAGAATCTTTATATTATAGTGATATTTAACATCATTTATTATTCACTTAAATTATGCCATGGTACAATTACATTTAGATTTCAATACTAACCCACTACTGTGTTCACTGACAGTGGAATGTGCATTATCAGTGGAACGTTCAACCAAGAGTTGCAGGCTATATCAATGTAAAAGAATGTTATCAGTAAATCAATATCGTAATATTGTCAATAAGTATAGCAGTATAATTAAAACTTAATTTAAATATATATTTTATATATTTCAAATATTTATTTATTCATGTATTTGTATTTAAAATTGTATATTATTTAAAATGTATTCATATGCAAATAAATAGTGGTACCAGTTTCTAGTTATAACAAAGAAACTAGATTCCTTGTTATACATGCAGTGAATACAAGTGTCTCTACTGCCCCACTAGTAAGTGTCCTATTAGTGACTGACACAAATATATCCTTATATGGAGTTATTACATCAATATAGAGTTTGTATCATATTCTCGGTCTAATCATAGATAGAGATAACTTGAATACTATAGAACGAATAAAATATCTTTAAATATATGAATTTATATGTCATTACTGAAGAGATAACCGTATAAACTTGTCCACCACATAAAGGTAGTATCGATGAATAGACAGTAATTACTAATTACCATTAATGGGCGACTATTAAATCTTAGATACACTTGCGAATGCACTATCTCTCTCTACGCACTAGTGATGTAAATGATGCCGAGCTTTTGACGATGCGCCGAGACTTTTGGTTTTTGATGCAGAGACAATCAGTTTCATGGAAAAAGAGCCCGAGCCGAGTTGAGAATTTAGGTAACTGAGACCGAGACTGCATCGTGCTTTAGATTTGACTGGCATCATTGACATCACTACTACGCACTATATAATTAACACTTTCACTTTAGCACTATAACATTTAATTGTATTCGCACACAATTCAGCCTCATTTATTTCAGCGATTATATGTTAAATCAAATAGTACAGGCAAATATATTTTAAATCAAATAGTACAGGCAAATATATTTTAAATCAAATAGTACAGGCAAATATATTTTAAATCAAATAGTACAGGCAAATATATTTTAAATCAAATAGTACAGGCAAATATATTTTAAATCAAATAGTACAGGCAAATATATTTTAAATCAAATAGTACAGGCAAATATATTTTAAATCAAATAGTACAGGCAAATATATTTTAAATCAAATAGTACAGGCAAATATATTTTAAATCAAATAGTACCGGCGCTCGCTTCACTATACAGTGCGGCTGGCTCTACAGTGGCTCTACATCGCTAATTAACCATTGGTCTGCGTTGAGTCGAAGGCAATACGCCGAAGTGGGTGCAGCTGTACTTAGAAACACGGCGGTGTTACTGTGCAGATCTGTTTAGCAGTATTATTATTAATATTTGATAATTATTGGA
>OZ025246.1:23661361-23673861 GCA_964019155.1 Osedax fenrisi
CCTGGCCGGGATATCTGAGTTATCGCGCTCTAGTGTTAGTACCAGTGTGTGCATATAATAATAATGATAATAATAATTATATTTATTAGAAGAATTTAAATTTGTTGATGCTATTAATGTACATTTATGTTTATATAATTTGTTCACATTAAAGGGTTTCAAAGTAATATATAATATTTCTGTTTTTGTCACCCAAAATATGTATTATAATGTATTAACCGATATGTAATGTATACATAAATATAATACATTCATTAATGCAATGCAATATTATACTATATATATATGTATATTAATTTATCGTTGATATAACAATTATATATTCAAATACAATTTTGTGCGTAAATTTTATTATTATATATCACTATATAAATAATTCTATATTATAACATATAAATAATGCTACATTATAATATATAAATAATATAATATATATATATGTATATTGTAATTTTTTTTTTAATTTTTATTTGGAGGAGTCCTTTCATCCCATCCAGGAACTTAGATGAAGTTTTCACTAATAACCATATATGGCTCTAATATCCCTTCGAAGCCGCTCTCATGTTAAGGTATCTATGGTTTTAACGAGAGCCAATCATTTATTTATACACAATTATATAAGATCACTTCTAAATAATATTTTAAGACCTATTTTATAAAATTAATTAATGGTGCGGACGAGGCTCGAACCTGTGTCCTACTACTTGTGTGTCTGACGCCTTAGCAATATATAGATATGTGCGTATACGCTCACTAGGGTACGACGCCTGCGATACTATTACGATTACTGAAGTTGACCTAATGATTGCATTCGAATCACTAGATTACACTAATTTCGTTAAACGAACATTTCGTTATTATTAATTTAAGACTTATTCTTAAAGTGAATATATTAGCGCGGGTAAGGCATATCGAGAATTCCTCATTAAACCTCATTAAACCTCATTAAACCGCAACTCAAATATTTTATAATATACAGTATTGTTGATAATTAGTAAATATTATTTACCCTAACGCCGTGAGATTCACGCAAATTAGAACCGGCCTACTATAACATATATAGATAATTGATTATAATCGATAATTATCGATGCTACCTTTAACTCAATATAATTAATGCGATAATTACAAACGCATGAATTATCGCAGCAACGTTAATACTATTCGACGCGGAACAACACAACGATAGCGAAGATGTGTCTAAGGAAAGGTATAACACTGGCGCGATATCGTGTAATTCTATTTCGTATGCAAAAAATAACAGCGCCACGTGTATAGGGTCAATTTTCTAAACTTTGCTTTTTTTACGATGTAAATTCGTATCAAACTATGCACTTTTAAAATGAAATAATATGCTTTCGATAATTATTTTTATTATGAAAACTAAGTGTTCATCACTAATATATAACAAAGCAATAGTATATGTTGGTTTTAAATACTATAAATATCTATGCGGCGAGTAAAAGCTAATTTATATTGCATTTAATTTAATAGAGCAATGAAAACATTGTAGTATGACAATGTAGTATGAAGATGTATAAATACTAATCACGTTGCGAGATAGCGATAGTTAAATCTTTGCTTCGCAAAATCCTTAATGAAACTCTCTAACTCAATCTTACTATCAGTGGGCGGTACTGACTCTAGCGATGATAACAGTTTCCTATTGGTCGATACGAAGGCGAGGATATCGTCGGTCTCGGCACCATCAGCATCTCCTACTGTGGCAGCGGTGGCGGTGGTGGTTGTGGGGTCGAAGTGGAACTGATGTACAGTCTCGCTGCCTACTAGTCTCCTGTTTATCACCTGGGCGATGGGAGAAAGGGTTTCGAATCACGCGACTATATCGGTATCGATGGGTAGGTATCATCTTTTATCTTACGTAACGAGATGTTCGAGTTTAGAGTATACTTCATGCGTTTCATATTACAGTGATGTGTAGAGAGAAAGAAAATTGAAAACTAATATGAATAGAAAATGCGTGGAAATTACATTATTACGATAAACTATTTCGATTATATTCTATTCTATATTATTATATAGTCACTAATCGTATATATTACAAATATAAATAAAATAAAAACATAAATAAAACTGTACAATGTATTAAATAACATCAACCTTCGGTTACTGCATGCATCTGTATACATAGTTATTAATTTTCCATATACACAAATGTACACACCCCCTATACAAATATACACATCCCCTCTATACAAATATACACACCCCCTCTATACAAATGTACACACCCCCTATACAAATATACACACCCCCTATACAAATGTACACACCCCCTCTATACAAATATACACACCCCCTATACAAATATACACACCCCCTATACAAATGTACACACCCCCTACACAAATGTACACACCCCTCTATACAAATATACACACCCCCTATACAAATGTACACACCCCCTCTATACAAATATACACACCCCCTATACAAATATACACACCCCCTATACAAATGTACACACCCCCTACACAAATGTACACACCCCTCTATACAAATGTACACACCTCCATACAAATATACACACCCCTACACAAATGTACACACCCCTCTATACAAATGTACACACACCCTATACAAATATACACACCCCCTATACAAATATACACACCCCTACACAAATGTACACACCCCCTACACAAATGTACACACCCCCCTATATAAATGTACACACCTCCTCAATACAAATGTACACACCCCCTATACAAATATACACACCCACTATACAAATGTACACACCTCCCCTACACAAATGTACACACCCCTACACAAATGTATACACCCCCTATACAAATGTACACACCCCTCCTATACAAATTCACATACCCCTTAATAACATTACCTGCGGTTTATTGATGAGCATTTCGATACAATCGTGAAAAGAGGTGTCCGAGGCTGCAGCGGACGTCCTCTCTACGGCGTGAAGAATCTTCCACTCCATCCGACCTTTAACCCTAGCATCGTCGATGTTAACAATTAATGCTAACGATGTGGGCGATAATAAGAGTAATGTGGAGTTTTTTTAAATACTTGTATAATAGTTCTCTATAACCATTCTCTAAATCAATGGTTATCAACCTTTTTTCGTCTTTTTTCAATAATTTATGTCAAAATCATGACAAATTATACAAGTTATATAAATATTATATAAAAATTATAAGAATTAGCTCAAATAACTTTTACCATAATAATAAGATTCAAAAATAAGATAAATAATATAGTCAATCTTTAACATCAATTATCTCAGAATATTCGTTTTGTTTATGAAAATTGCTATTTCTCAGTAAATAATTAACTAAACTTAGTAAAATGTTCACAGTATGTTTAATATTATAAGTATATTGTATCTCTAGAAAATATTTGTGATTAGATATAGAGTTGATAACTAATTGATAATTAAATTTAAAAAATAAATATTTCATTTTGATATATTTTTTACTTTTTTTAAATACTGATATTTTCAAAACTAATATTCTAATCATTTAAAAATCATATAGAACAATTAATACAATATATAGTAATGTTATGCAATTTAAATTATGTGAAAATCTTTATTATTTCGTGAGATTTTGAATTTTCAAAAACAAAATATCCTATCTAGCAACATTGAAATCTAAAGACCGTGAACCCCCTTAATGATAAATAAAAATTATATTTATAAACATATAATATATATGATATATAATACATATTTTAATGAATGGATATGTAATAAAAAAAGTATTTCATAATAGAATGATATATTATTAAACTATTGAAACAAAATGGTGTGATATTTTATTATAATTTAGTAAATTTAATTTAAAATTACCCAGTGTAATAATCATTATTATAATGAATATTATAATCATTTTTATTATAAATACAAATTATCTGTATAATTATAAATATTATAATTATTTAACAATTTATATATTCAATATAATATTGTTTATTTAAAATTTAATTTACAATATTAAATTATATTAGAATGGTGAATAATATATGTTGTTTATATTCAATATAAATTAACAGGTTTACTATAAAAATGATATGTAAATAGCAATATAATATTGCTATTGACATATCATTTTTATAGTAAACCTGTTAATTTATTTAATAAATTATTATTATAAATATAATTTATAAATCAATAGTAAATAGCATATATGATGATAATGTATGTATACTATATTAGTTAAATAGATAACCAATGCGTTAAATTTTATATATTATAAATAAAGACTATTTCTTATGGTAGACTTTTGAAATACTAAGTTTTGATAAATTTAAAATATATTTTATTTAAATAAATTTAAATAAAATGTTAGGTTAAAGTTTAATCAAAGATTAACAATATATTATTTATAATATTATAAAATAAATCTTAATTAAATGGTATTTTCTTTATAGAATATGAATATAATTCAAGTATTTATAATTATTTATATGAATATAATACATTATATATGTTATAATTATTTATAATATGTATTATAAACTATTTACTTTTTTTTTCTTTTATGGTTTTTAAGTATAGATGTCGCACATATTGTAAATAAATAAATATAATTTATAAAAATATAATGTTAACATTTTAACATTTAATATAATTAACTGTATTAAGATAGTTGATTTCAAATTTATAAAATATTATTCATAATTTTAATTAAATAAATGTAATTTAATATTTCATATATTATTGTTAGTACTTCTTCAGTATGAATTTGATATATTTTATATTATTAATAAAATAATTTAAATATATTTCAAATATATTAAATTTTATTTGAAAATTTGAATACCTGACAAACGTATTAATTCTAAACATACAATACAAACACTTATTTGATACATTTTTAACAATCCATTTCAACCAATTTTACCTTAGTTTATTGGGCTTCAGTATAACTGTAAACCATTGTTATATAATTATAATATTATAATTATAATCATTATTATAATGAATTATAATTATAAGTTAAATTTATAATAATTATACTTTGTATGATACTAGTAATTAGTAATGTTGCTAAAGTAACTTAGTATCATACTACGTTAGTGTTGATGATACTAACTGTTATAATAAGGGGGTGCACGAGTTGGGAACGGTTTTCAAAATGTTACCAGCAATTGAGGCGGGCGGCGAATGCGTATAGTGTATACACTATATAGTATATAGTATATAATATACACTATGCCATTTTAACTGTATACTAATTATAATACAGATACATATAGATTATATGTTTATTTTCACTAATCAATGCCTACCGATATTGATAGAGCTTATATAAAATATATTATATATTTTATTTATATTTATATTATATTATATATATATTTATATTATAGTAAATTATATAATTTATATATACATATATGTATATACACACATATATAGTTATATACAATATATTATATATACCGCTATACGCGCTCGCCGCCGCCTCAATTGCTGATAACATTTTTAAAACCGTTCCCAACTCGTGCACCCCCTTTATAATAATATAGGTATCATTCTTAGTTACTAAGTATTATTATAATAGTTATATTAATTATTATAATAATATATTATACTACGTTAGTATCATAAACACTAGTGTAGTATGCTTATCATAATGATACTAAGAAACTTTGTATGATACCAAGTTGGTATTACCAACTAATTTAGCAACTAACTTAGTAACTAAAAATCTACACATGTATAAGTATCATAATAAGTTAGTATACCATTATTATGCCAGACGTAATATAAAAATGTTGTCTGCTATTTTATTCGAAACGTCTTATGCGAAACATCCGCTATACGAAACATCTGTCACCCTACTAACTATATAATTTATATATAATAATATTATAATATCATATTAAATATAATGCATACGATAACACGAGGAAGTAAGCACATTTTAAATGAAATATCGTCACATATATATAATTAGGCTGAAATTAGAACGTTCGTCATAATAATTGTGACAATAAAATATCAGCACATAATATTAATAGTATTAATAGTATCAATTTAATACTGATTCGGCGGCTATATTTGATTGTGTCGGGTATTTTAATTACAACCTAATTGTGTGTGTTTTAAATGTGCCGACTTCATCCTGTAACCATGCATACCACTGAATAGTAGTATGGTAAACAACTTTGTGATTTTTAAAATAAGCTACGCACTAAACACCCCAATATTCTTTATTTAAATTAGCGATGGTATCAATAATGGTGTCCGATCATAACGTACGGGTTGATAATGTAAATATATATATTTTGTATTGATATTTGATTTCAGTTTGGTTTAATTGGTTTAGTTTTGTTCTGCTTTGTATTTTAGCTGCATAAATCCCAGTCACTTAGAAAGTGAGCCTATAAAATTAAAATCGTCACTTTTCGTGATTATTTACTTTAGCAACCCGTCCGTCATGATCGTATACCTAAATAATATAATATTAAATATGTATGTATTGAACTACAACAAGCGGATACGAGTGGATTCCTTAAGAAGTCGAGTAGACTTGTATACGTTATAAATAACTGCGAGAAGACAAGGACGATACGGAACAAATATTTAACATTTTTGTATAGCGTGTTTTTGATTTATCGTTTATTAAGTTTTTAATAAACACGAGAGCATACATATATGCAAAGGTTTTGTAAATATATAACGAATATATAACAAATATATAACAAATATATAACACTCCATATCTACGCGCGTTAATTAATAGTATACCCCGCTGTTACTGGCAGTGATATCTAAATCACTGAAATATATAGGGGTTTTTTTTTAGTTTTTATACAACGACGTTTACATTGTTCTATTAAATTACACGCAACATAAGTTGGATTTTACTCGCCTCATATATTAGTAATGAACACTTCACAAGTTTTCATCATATATTATATATATAAAATGTATTTATATTTATTTTACATGATATGTAAGTATAAAGCAGTAATTTATTTATATGTGATTTAAAATCGTCGGGTATTATAATATTCATTAAATTACTGATTCGAAATCTATATTTCGTAATAAGTTAAAACATTATTTTTTATTTTAAGTGTATAGTTTGATATAAATTTACATTATAAACAACACGTTATTCTGAAAATTGATCTTATATTGCTATGGTTATATTTTGTTTACAAAATCGAATTACACGATTTCGCTTGTGTCATATCTTTCCTTAGAAAATTGTTTGTAAATAGTATAAGCATATAATATACATGTTATTATATATTATAAGAATAATTATGTATCCATAATAATATTATATATCACACTTATACACAATTACCCATTATTTATGACTTATATTCTCGTGATTATGATATTTGTAGATATTTGTACACATGAATGGAAAAAATTACAAAACTTCATCTATGTTCCTTGATGATATGGAAGGACTACACCAAAATAAAAATAACGATAAATATAACAATATTATATAATATAGTATATATTTATATATGTATTATCTATATGGTAGTAATAATACATTCCAAAATCAATACAGATAATATTATATATATATATATATATATATATATATATATATATATATATAAAATGTATCTATATTTATTTTTAATAATATGTAAATATAAAGCAGTAATTTATCTATATGTGATTTAAATCGTCGGGTATTATAATATTCATTAAATTATCGATTATAAAGTATATCTATATTTCGTAATGCCCTATATAATGACTATATCGATGATATAATAAATATTACGATGATTCATATAACGTTTCTATATACTTAAATCGACGAATCACTCGGTGCAAATCATAGGCCACACTTGTGTGAATATTTGCAAATATCTATTATGTTTTATCCATAATAAAACTGCGAATATTCGTAAATTTGTCCAAATTACGATTGTGTCCTCATGGTAATAGATAGATAGATAGATAATAGTTTATTGAATAGATTCAAAACGGATGAGTAACAATAAATAATAATGACAGAAATATATATAGAATAGTACAACAATATAAATGAGTTGTGATTTACACACACCCAAAAGTAATGAAACATTTATTTGATATTCCATGTATGTGTGCGCGTATCAATAAGTGATGTATCGGACACATTCTTATAAAGATTCAACACCATATAACATATGCCATCATGTTGTATTTCATGTTCAATAAGGGACATGCAATATAGATTAATCAATTGAGTACTTTAGCCTACAAAAAGCACATCTTATATCATGTGCATCTAAACCTCAAATGCTGAATATATTAGCATTGAAACATTCTGACTATACATGGCATTATATTATTTACATAATGTTGTGTGTCATTGGCAATGAGTCATTGCTGAAGATGAATGGATAGCTATATTGATTAGGATTCATTCATGTTTTAAACATATGCAAAGTATCATGTTCAGATGCATACAGCATAGATCTAGAGAGAGAAAGCTTTCTCTCACTAGCTCTATACTGCTCACACATTGTATGCATCTAGTCTAGGTAATGTAATGTGATATAATTGTTTATTAAACACTTGAATACAATATACACTATAGTCTATGTTGTCAACTAATGCTGCTATAACGTTGATGCCTATATATATATATATATATATATATATATATTTATAATGTATAAGCACTTGAAACACTTTACATATATAATCTAATTTATATCAATCAATAAGGTAGTTTTAAGATATTCAGTATTTTTATTGTCAACATATTTATCCATAACATAAATAAATATATTATATATATATATAATATATATATATATATATATATTATTATATATATTATATATATATATAAAATATAAATTAAGTACTATCAAGCATTATATATATATATATATATATATATATATATATATATATATTTATATATATTGTGTATATATGTAATTATAAATAAATAGTATTCTTTACTTAGGATTGATAATTATAGTAATTATTGATATGCAATTTACAATTATAAATATTCTTTGGCAATCAATATATGATTATGTATGACCTATATATTTCTCACAATTATTACAGACTTACTGGTTAATCTATAAATAATATTTGTCTGTATATATATACATATATATATATATATATATATATATATATATATATATATATATATATATATAATATATATATATATATATATATATATATATAGTATATATATATATATATATACACATGTATACATATGATTTATATTAATTCTATATTATATTAATGTATGTAAATATAATTAGTTTATAATATATACCTTTTGAAAATGTATTCACATGAATACAATGAGTCCACCTATTAATATATAATTATAAATTTAATATATATATATATATATTTATATAGATTAAACCCTTATGTGTAGCGATTAGTTTATATAATTGTGCAATACTTATTAAATAATTGACGTTTATTTAATATTAAATTAATATTATTATTAATATTATTTAAAATATAGTATGCAAATCAAACTCAAGGCTATATTTATACATAAGCTCAACAAAACATGCGCATATATGTATATCATATATATATATATCACAATCACATTGGGTGAACAATTTGATAAACTCTACTTTTTCGTTCATCCAGGCTAATGCCTAAACTCTGATTATTATTGTTATTTTATTTGATGGAGTCCTTTCATCCCATCTAAGAACTTAGATGAAGTTTTCACTTATAACCATATATGGCTCTAATGTCCCTTCGAAGCCTATATATATATATTTATATATATATATATATATATATATATATATATATATATATATATAGTATATATTATATACAGTTACTATACGATATTAGCTATCACTATCTCGTAAAGCATGCTATAACGTAATGTAAACCTTCAGCACACGAGTAGCCTAATGTATACCACAGTACCATTGCCGTAGGTTGAAATGAACTGCAATGATCGGCATTCGGAAAAGACGCTACAAAAACACGGCCTCCTGCTGAAGAAGTCGATATCTCGCTGGTCTAAAAGGTTTGCCCCCGCCACCGTACCCTTTCCACCACCCCCTGTACCCTCTCCACCATCCGTACCCTCTCAAACCCCATGCGCAAATATTCGCAAACATTTAACATATTTGATTTCTAAAAACGTTATTATTATTTGAAAATAATAGTGTTTAGTAATCTCCTATAAATAGGTAATAAGTGGTATATCAAATGTGTATAAAGTTTATACACATGTGATATATAACTTATTACTTTTATGCATTAACCTACCACATTTATATGATATATATATATATATATATATGATGCATCCTGGATAGAACTCCCCCGAGGCATAGCATCATTCCAATTACATCATGGTTGTCAGCTCTCCCCTAACCTCAATATAACGCCACCCTATATACTATAAAGTACATATATACCGCCATGATTAGGCCCAGCTATGCTCGAGAGTGTATAATATACTATTTATACAGGATAATCTTAGCATACACGTGTGTATATATATATATATTATATATAATTATATATATAATTATATATATATAATAAATATATAAATTATATATATATTATGCAAGGATTATATAATATATTGAGATATAATATATAAGGATTACAAGTGAATAAGTCGATGTATTGATTATTAACGAGAAGATGACTAAATTGTCTAGATCAGTACCACCGGCGCGACTATCATCGTGATATCTCAATGAAGATACGCACACACCGATACTTCACCAATCTGCGCTTATATTACGCTCGCGCAGCGGTTAATTATTAATAGTACCCTGGATGCCGGCGTTATAACAATGGCGGCGTTGTTTTTATTATTATTATTATTATCCTGTTAGCGTTTCGCTTCAATGATTAATAAGCCGCTGATCTATGTTCTCGTAGCTCCGTATGTTCAGTCCTCGTGATCGAGTATCGATAGTAGTACAGCCTCCGCTATATTGCCGATGTTAAGCGTGTCATCTACCCTGTGTTAGTTGATTGATTGATTGATTTAATTAAATATATAGTAGAAATATATAATCGAAAGTATAAAGTTAAAATATTTGCTAACGATAACATACGTTCTAGAAATAAACAAAGAAAGTGTTGTTGTAACCAGTGGTTCCCGACCTATGGGTTTGTTTGTTGGGTAATGAGTCAATTTATACAAATATTTATTTAAATATATATATAATATGTATATTATAGTTTATATTATTCATTTATAACTAGTCTAATGATAACAAAATAAAATGTGTCATTGGGTCATGGTATATTTTTAAATTAAGAATTATCCAAAAAAGGGTCATGATGAAAAAGGTTGGGAACCAATGTTGTAGACCATGGTTTCATTGGGCTTCCTAGTGCCACGTGTGTTATGTGATCTTATAATCATTCATTGTGTTGAATCGAACGGGTTATTGAACTCACGTTTATACATATATATTTCAATATTGCAATTATATGAAACCATGTTTGTTCATCGGCATAAAGAATACGAATTAACAAACAAACAGTATATAGTGTTTTCATATGATACTATTATATACAGTATACACTAGTGATGTAAATGATGTAGAGCCGAAAATGTTGGTTATTGGTGACGAACGGAGACTTTCTTTTTCGTAAAATAAACGAGCCCGAGCCGAGTAGAGATTTTAGGTGACTGAGACTGAATATGAGCTTCATTTACATCACTAGTAAACACCATGTACATCTGTGTAAGACATATACATTATATATCATGTACATCTGTGATATATCGTACTGTATACTTATACATCGATGTATATCGATATGTGAAATGTTGTGATTGCGAACAATTCATTTGGTCGCGATAGTCTCGACTTTCACAAACCATAATTACCATTAGCATTCACAATTCACCAACTTCAGTATTATCACCAACTTCAGTATTATCACGCGCTAACAATTACTTCACCACAATGGCATTCTGGGCGATGCACTCTACGCGCCGTTATTATTATAATTACGGGTATAAAGTAAACACACCCACGCGCTGGCTGATAATACTCACAAGTGAGCGACTGCGTGCTACGATTGTATGTCAATATATCATTGTAACTATTCCATTATATATTAATAATATAATATAATATAATATTATACTATTAATATACAATTAATAATTATAGTAACTATTATATTATATATTAATAATATAATATTATGTAATATTATGCTATTAATATACAATTTATATCATAGTAACTATTATATTATATATTAATAATATAATATTATATAATATTATGCTATTAATATACAATTAATAATTATAGTAACTATTATATTATATATTAATAATATAATATTATGTAATATTATGCTATTAATATACAATTTATATCATAGTAACTATTATATTATATATTAATAATATAATATTATATAATATTATGCTATT
Organism: Osedax fenrisi; assembly: GCA_964019155.1. Taxonomy (NCBI): domain Eukaryota; kingdom Metazoa; phylum Annelida; class Polychaeta; order Sabellida; family Siboglinidae; genus Osedax; species Osedax fenrisi. The sequence continues at coordinate 23,673,760 of OZ025246.1, forward strand.
AATATACAATTTATATCATAGTAAATATTATATTATATATTAATAATATAATATAATATAATATTATACTATTAATATACAATTAATAATTATAGTAACTAT
>OZ025246.1:23678861-23876361 GCA_964019155.1 Osedax fenrisi
TCATGAAATATTAGACAATATTACTAATACCATAAGTAATACTAATAACAGGCATTGTTTTGATTCCTATTTAGTATGCTGTTTATTCTTGTTATATTCCAATGCAATGTATACTTGTTATATTGTTTAATCAATAATGCATTGTATTTTGTAGGCAGTAGAAGTAGGCACTGTATTATAATTGTTGACCTGTTGGTAATAATAGTAATGTGCATATGTAAAGCCCATTGATATAAAGAAAATTCATGGTAATTTAAAGTAGTTAAATGGTTTAATTTATATGTATTTCTATATGCTATTTATATGTATGAGTGTACTAATATTACTTTATATCATAAAGTTTGAGAACGTGTATAGGTGTGTTCATGTATACAAGGACATGGAATCATAATTAAATAAACATCATATTCACATGCCTATATTTCAAATCTAATAATATTTACAGTTATTAATCTATTTATAGATTGTGCGCTCATGCACGATATTGCATTGTAATTTGACGGCTATTCACTGCCTATGTTTATTTCTCTCATACAAACACACGAACACATACATGCGCTTATATACGCATATACATGCGCAGTGAACACATCAATATATAGATATATATATATATATATATATATATATATACAGATTATTGCCCTACATAAGAAATACAATTATAAGAATTAATACAAAGTTCACACGTCGACCGTAAATTATATAAATTAATATACACACACATACATACATACACACACAAACACACACACACACACAAACACACACATACACACACACACACACATACACATACTTAACACCATTGTATACAAGTGCACCACTTCAACACGTGGTATACTATAGTATAAACACCCACCCACCGATAAACAATGCGCATCGCTATTAATAACATCAATGAGACCGTTAGATCACTACCAAAGATCACAAGACGTGGACACTGTATACTGTGAAGTCACAGAGCTAGATAGAAGGCTATCTAGCTCTATGTGTATAGTGAACAACCCATAACTAATTTAATAACGAGATCACTTCACACACACAGTGGCGAGCGGTAATCGAGGTGGCATACATATACCTTTACCTATAATGTACACACAGCTAGCATCAAGCACGGCTATTTGTTATATTTTAGGATATATCTATACTTTACTTATATATATATATATAAGATAAGATAAGATAAGATACATTTTATTATTATAATCATTATAAAAGAAAAACAATAAACGGACAAATAAAATATGGTATTTTACCTTTACCCTATAGGGTATATATATATATATATATATATATATATATATATATGTATATATATATATAAGTAAGAAAATGCACTCATCGAAACCATCATTATGTGAAGGTGACACGTATTACGTAATCGATTGAGAGAGTGAGCGCGCTGTTGATGACGTCATCGCCGCTATCGTATCACGTGACGTAATAGTAATGCACGTGATCATACTAGCACGTGATCAATAGCGATATCTGCGTCTAGTTATCCTATAGGAGTAACCGTATCATCTGCGATGTCATTACTATATAGTTTACAATATATAGACTATAATAATATATATATATATATATATATATTATACAGTTCATATAAAATTCTAATCCTCAATACTAATACAGACAATTACCAATCTGAACCATCTATATAAAGAAAGCTTTATATCTTTAAATCTTTATATAGATTATCTGAATGGCTTACTATATATTGTACATTGTATACGATGTATACGTATTACATTGTACACACTGCACAGTGTGCAGTGCACACCGTAATACTAAAATCAATGGATTGTATTATTACATAAGCTGGTTATCGATTCACTACACTCCCCCCTCCCCCGGCACACCCTCTATCTCCCTCTCCATCTCACCACTCGTCACTCGTCGACTAGACATAGATATAGATTAACTCCCCCCCCCCTCACCGCTAGAGGGGGCCGCACCGATAGTCACGTGATATCGATTATCGATTATAACCGACAGCTAATGCGCTCCATTACACGACCTATAGGTTATAATCCCCTGTCACCTATTGTTACACGATAGTAGCTACAATATAACTACATCCTGCTTTCCTTATTAAAGCTATAGTTTGTGTGCATATATAATATATTAGTGAGCTGCGTGAGATAATCATTTATGTATACAATCTTTATATTTTAAATCTCACATATGTTGAGAATATATATAAATAAATACAATATATATATATTAATTAAATTATCAACAACAAAACTCTCAACTTCTTGACTTCGTGACGACTCCTAATGCGACGTAATATCGTGGGAAGATAAGTATACTTATATAGTGTATACATATATGCATAGTGCTCACTCTGAATCTGCTTTCTCTGTGGTAGCTCCAAAATACTGGAATTCTCTACCATATGACATTAGGTGTTTGAAATCCTTGTCACTATTTAAATGTAAACTCTCCACGCACCTATTAACATTGTAACCTACCCTCCCTTTTCCTTTATTTGTATTGTACTTTATTTATTTTATTTTTGTTTCCTTCTCATGACGCCCATAACCACCGCGAGATTTTGTAGTCTATAAAATATTGTAAAATAAAATAAAATAAAATAAATAGGACATGCGTATGTTCTTCCTGTCCTTTAGGAGGACATACACGCGCCTGTTATACCTTCGGAATAAGCTACATTGTTGTATCACTGCAGTGATAGCATGCTATGCATCACATATCATCGTATATACTATATATAATAGTATCATAGTATATATATATATATAATAGTATATATTATAGTACCATGTCCGTTATTAGTATACTAAGATATATCAGCATCCTTACCTCACCATCCCCATCAATTTCAGGCTCCTTACTTCACCCATATATGATGGCCCCCATCAACATAACCATATTCCTTATGAGGATAGGTATACCTACAGTGTGGGTGTGCATTGCACAATAATCTCGTAACTAAAATTAATCATATATTATTACGTAACTCTCAATGCAATTCACTATTCCAATTATATACTAAATGCATATAAATTGATAAAAAAATAGTTAAATTGTGTCTTCAACTTCGATGTAAAAAACAACAATATATATTGTTGTTTGTTTACTACAGTATAAGCGCATTCATCAACATCATTATTTGTTTCTATTGATTTTGTATTAATTATTTTCCCTTAAAAATCATAGAAACCAATAATGTATATAATTATTCTCTGTTTTCGTATATATATATATATATATATATATATATATATATATATATATATATATTTATTTACAATAAATAACTTAATTCTATAATACACGTAATTTCAATAAATCAATATTATGTTTATAAATATATAAATGTATACAATAATAGATATCCTTAAATAAATACTAAATTATAAATACATCAAAATAAATACTTCAACAACAAAATCGCACACACATGCATTTTATAATAATATATTATACTGGATTGTATTTAATTCTATGTATTAATAGTATTTACATATTTTAATACATAGAATTCAATACTATAGTACTACCACAGCCCAAAAAAGCCCCAAATGGCTTTGCTACTACTATAGTTGTAATATATCATTAGTTATATATTTTATAACTATTAATATTAGTATTATATATAGTAGCGGGCAGTAATAGCATTCTACCAAATACCTTTTATGCAATAGCATATATGTATATATATATATATATATATATATATATATATTTACTATAGTATATATTATATACTATATACAGTATATATTGGGATGTTATTGTTATTACCTCATTATTACACGAGATTGTATTCCCATGTACATGTACATATATATATATATATATATATATATATGATGTATAGTTCATATGATACCGTAACATAGATAAACATCAATACATTCAATAGTAGTATTCTATAGAATAGAGTATTCGCTATAGAGTTACATTTAATGACGTAATGCGATATTAATGGTGTTAGCGTAATACTTAATAGTACACGCATGTTTATCTGCATTACCGTATCGTATTTACTTCACATCACCAATGTATACATTTCAATCTATATATAGATCTATAGATCTATAGATCGCGCAGTAAACCTATATAGATATATAAAGCTAGTAAGCCAGAGGTCCCTGGTTCGACTCCAGACAGTTCTTGTTTTTCTCTTGTATTTATCAAGAACTTAATAAACGATAAATCAAAACACAAGAAATTTTGTTTACTATTTCTATTGCATTGTCCATGTTACTATTTGTATTGGGGCCACTCACCGTTATGTATAACATATACATTGTATGAGTCTATGACTTCTCGAGGGGTACATTTGTATCCGCTATTTGTATTGTATTCAATATATATATATATATATATATATGAGATTTCAATAAATTAATATTATTATTATATATATATATATATATATATATTATATAATAATAATAATATGTATTCATTGAATCACGTATAATATAAATCGTATACAATACAAATAGCGGATACAAATTGTCCATAAATATATATTATCACCTACGTATAAGTGGGGGAATACAATCTGGTATACACGAGTGAATACCGTATAGGGTAATACACACAACATCCTGTCGTAACTATTACGCGTGTGTGTGTGTGTGTGTGTGCGTGTGTGTATGTGTGTGTGTGCGTGTGTGTAGGTGCGTGCGTGTGTGTGTGTGTGCGATAGCGGCCATCGCTGCATATTTACCAGTGGCCGTAACACCAACCCATTGTCACTATGCACACGTTGACCGGTCTGACTAACTGAGTATATATATACACTGTACATTGTACAGTGTATATATACAGTGTACATTGTACAATGTATAGTGTACAATGCAACATTGGTAAGACCGGTCGACGTGTTACTATTAACAATGTGTTGCTATTACGACCACTGGTCAATATAGTGTACACTGTACAATGTATAGTACAATCAGGGAGGTACTACGATACAATACAATACTCCCTGGTACAATACTAATTTTAAATACTAATTTTTTAATATTTAAAATTTTACTTTATATTTATATTTTACTTTTAATTTCCAATTTTATTTTATCTTTGTAAATTTTATTACTGTTTGTTTTTTTTTCCATTCCTTTTGCTGACAGGTAGATATCTCGATAAGTTCAATGAACTTCTATATCTACCTGGGTTCATTCTCGTTTATTACGAAGAACCAATCTGATTATTATATTATTATTATTATTATTAATTACGACTGGGATTAGTCATTATCACTCTAGTAGTAGCGCGCATTGTTTCGCGAGTTAATTACGAAGTAAACATCCGCTTGTTGACGTCACTACCGAGGACATCTACGTCCTCCTGTATACACCGACGTTATTTACAATGTGTTTATAACTACCGGCAAGCATGCTAAAGAAACGTACACACGACCTACATAGACACACGATCTAAATAAGCAGCAGCAGCCTTAACATAACATCGTATGTGTTTATCACCCTGTCGTTACAAATTAAGTTATTTAACCTATTACAAATATGTTGATCATATACGATCATTATATATCATCATATGTTATACAGTATGTGAATTGTACCGTGTATAATATATAACACTATATATAGTGTATACAATGTATACATTGTACATGTACAATTGTTATTGCTATCAGTGTTCGCTACTTTTACGATGTTCGGTGTTATGCGTAAACTCCGCTGGGGGGCGTTACATGTCCGCCGTATCCACATCGTGCACGATCATTGCGCTCCGTTCCCATTGGTCAAGTACTACGTCGAAACCACTCCCCCTCACGACCGAACGTCAATAAAGCGAATCGTTCGAGCGTGACCACTTACAACTCCTTTGTTGTCCAGTTGTACACCGTTGCAATTATAAGTGGGATACCATTAACCCCACTACCACCACCCCCACTTAATTTACCCACGTGTCCCTTATACCAGATATAGCGTCTATTATAATACAGTATACTATAGTAAATATATGTTATACTGTAGTAATGTATTACGAATTGTAATCGATCAGTTAATCTTTGATAATACTACATAATATATAAATAGATAATTGAGTTATATAACTATCTCTATATATATATATGGATATCACTTTTCAAATGTATTTGCTATGCATAGCATTGAGATATAACTTTAAATATCACGTTAAATCACGTTAAATCACGTTAAACCTATAAACTAACATTAATAATGATTTATAATATTATAGCATGTCATATATGAAACAGAATATATATATATATATAAATATATATATATATATATATATATATATATATATATATATATATGTGTGTGTATGGTATTATATTTGTTATAGTACTAAATTATTAAATATATTAAATAAATATGAAATCGCAGTCTTTATGCAAAATGATATATTTATTATTACAGTATACTATATAGTATAATAATATATACTATACTATATATTATGTATATGTTATTTCAAATTATAGTATTGTTTATACTTATCATATATATATAAATTCATATATCATGTAGAATTCCTTTCAAATAGCCTGTATCCTCTAGTGTATACCAAGCACACAGCGGTTCGTCAATTCTAGATGTAGTTAACGTGTTACGAGGTATTGAATACGGCACGTGTGTGTCCAGGTAATCGGCTAGTATTGCGTCATCGGAAGACGTGACGTCACGCCTCTTGCGTCATCGCTAACCGATGTAATAACACTCCTATTATCGATGACGTCATCTTATGTGTATGTACGGTTTACAACCGCTATCTCGCCTGATAGATATATATAATTACAACAAATTATGTAATCGAAATATGTAGATCCTTATAAATCGTTGTGACCCATTAATAGTCGCTAAATGATCGACCATCGATATTTATATATATATATAATAGTGAGAATTTGTATAGTTGAGTTTTATATTCATTGATTGATTGGGGTTCTTCGCAGGCGACCTTTGCCCCATCCGACAATCATCAATTATCTCGAGAACCACTATAGCCACCTACCGGTACCACGGGGTAATTAATAACCAACAACAATCTCTCGCCACACTATGATATGCATTATCGATCTCCTCGCGAATGTACCTATTTATAGGTGCTAAACAATTAATGAGTATAGTTATTTAATTGTTACCAAATATAGGATACTATTTTATCAAACAACTTATAGGACATACATTATATATGTATATAAATAGTTATCTATTATATATATATATATATATATATATATATATATATATATATATATATATATATGTATATATATATATATACTATTTATATCCTACAGCCATGTGCAAAGTAGTTGCATACTGATTAGATGTAAGTAGTTAAGTAGTTAAATTAGAAAGATAAGGAAAAGTACACATTTATAAATAATTCTTTATTTAAAAGCTCAAATAACCTCAAATGATAATATGGTATACCATTTCTTATCTCATTATTTGAAGTGAATGCATATACTGATACTTGTCATTATTGTATTGTTGATAATAAATATTGATTATATTTTAAACGTTTTGAATGGGATTTATAAATCTTCTTAAATTTGAAATCCTATTAGTTTAAATTTGTATATATCATTTACAATATAACTATTTTATTATGTATAGCTGACTAATACTTCTACTAAAATAGATATGTATTTATTTTAGGAAATATAATAATAGTTGATTAATAATCATATTTTGTTATATAAATGTATATATTATGTAATAACATAAATTAATTAAATATCAACATAAATAATATTTAAGATATATAAATATTATACGATGATTATTTATATAACTAAATATAATATGTGTGTTATGATGTAATACATTTCATAACGGTATCATTGATTTATGATGTAATTACTTCATTTCGAAATAATTACCTATAACATTAGATAATTCATTCTAAAATTAAATTTATAAAATATTATAGTGATATTTTAATTAGAAAATTGTCAATTATTATACTAATAGCAAAGATTTTGCGAAGCAAAGATATAACACTCCCTATGCATGCAACGTAATTTAGTAATAGCTGCTAGCAGTAGTATCGAAATCACTGAAATAAATTTAGGTTCGGCTCTGTTTGCATGCAACAATGTTTTCATTGCTCTATTAAATTACATGCAATATAAATTAGCTTTTACTCACTAAATATATACTTATAGCATTTAAAACATACATATCATATTTGTTTGTTATATATTAGTAATGAACACTTAGTTTTCATCATATAAATATTAATTTAAAGCATATTATTAAACATTTTAAAAGTGTATAGTTAAATACGAATTTACATTATAAACAACGCATAGTTCCTAAAAGTAACCCGCTATAGGTGGCACCAGGTATTTTGTATACAAATTTGAATTACACGATTTCGCGTAAGTGTTATATCTTTCCTTCGGAAAATCTTTGATAATAGTCTAAAATAACTATATAAATGAAATACTAGTTATATAATACTAATAATTTATTTTATGAAATATTAACAGTACAAACTTAGTTATATCTCTAATTTATAAATATAGGTATATATTTGTATACCTTATACTGTATTTGTTATACCCATATGTGTATATTTATATCAGATGTATATATCATTTTAATTTCAAAATGTGTTCATATTACCTTTTAAAATGTATTAATATTAAAATAACTATAGTTATTTTCAAATTAATATACAAAAATAATAGGTGTATATATACACATATGTATATTAATTTAGTTAAATATCATCTAGTATAGTTAATATAATAGAGTGTCATATTGATATTAAAATAACTATAGTTATTTTCAAATTAATATACAAAATAATATGTGTATATATATATATATATATATATATATATTAATTTAGTTAAGTATCCTCTAGGATAGCTAATATAATACAGTGTCATATCCTGATTACCTCATAACTATACGAGATATTGATAGAAACGTGATGTAATCCTAGTAATGCGTAATAGCCAATCATGTCCAGATATTAGATTGTCTCCTAGGTGGCAGCTGTATCTTACATATCGTCTGATGTTTCGTGTGTCATGTGATTTTCTGTCTAGGCATATTAAGTATACAGTGTACGTCACAATGTATAGTGAACTTAACCGTATTCTTAGATAGATAGATAGATAGATAATAGTTTATTGAATAGATTCAAAACGATGGGTAACAATAAATAATAATGACAGAAATACATAAATAATAGTTAGCAAATATAAATAAGTTGTGATTTACACACACCGAAAGTAAATAAAATAATAATAAAGCAATATTTGGGATGTTGATCAAACGTGCTGAACACATCATCAAATAACTAGGGAAGTCTTCTTATAGGAAATTAGCATATATTTTAGCCTAATTGTGCTAGGATGTAAGCATTAGCAAGCTAATGTACACGCACACATATGCATTATATTATGTTATGCATGTGTGCCTTACAAACATTACACAATTTATTCTATAGTGTGCTAGTTTGTGTACTGATTATTTATATTTAAAGTTCATTAATTACTTAGAAGTGTGTATATTTATTCTATTAATAACATTATTTATGTATGTAAAAATAAATATATTTTCTATGTGTGTAATAATATATATATATATATATATATATATATATATATATATATTCTGTGCTAATAATACATTTAGACTGATATCAAATTTAAACACATGCTATTTATAGTTAAATTGGTAATATTTACTGATATTTACCATTTATATTTAGTGAATACTATTAAATCATCCCATAAATATTCTATGGTGATGAATTGATACATTTATTAAATAATATATCTTTTTTTACATTATAATCTATTTTATATCATAAGTTTAATTTATTTTATATATAAATTCTATATTCTATTTTTAAAATTTGTAATTAAAATAGTAATACATTATAAATTGGTTTTATTCAACAAATGTATTCTACAAATAATGTTACATCATCTTATATTTATTAAGCATTATATGGCCGACTTCACACTAACAAATATGAATAGATGTTCTGATAGAATGTTCCAATGTCTACTATATTTAGGACATCCAATGACTATGGTGAATATATTCTATGGTGACATATATGTCAACACAATCTATTGGAATATATAATAAAATCGGAATATCCAATGTGTATTATAATTCAAAATATGATTGGGACATTCATCATATTTTGTAATGTGAAGTCAACTTTATAGTAATGATATTATATATGATATGATATAGTATTATAATAAAAAATAATATTAATGTAATATAATAATAAGGATAATAAGTATACTAAATATCTATCTATTAATTTAATTTATATCATTTAATTCCTCACTATTTTCAACAGTATCAATATTATTATTAATTATTTTATTTAAAATCCAATTAATTATAATCCGCTACACAAATATTAATTAAATATTATATGAAATTGATATCCATTTATATTTATTACCAAATGTTATTCCTAAAATCACAGAAAGTTATTTATACATTCTTTTATTTTATTAATGTATTTAAGTTATATGTAAATTACAATTGATTTTGAAAAATCATTAAATTGTATCAAATATATCTAAATTTAATTTAACTATTGATTTTTTTAACACTCATTTAATTTGAAGAAAATAAAAATAGTTTTCTGTAATATTTATTTTTTAAATCATTTTATTTAGAATTAATAATTAGTAATTATGTATTATTATTTTACTTTTTTATATCTATGAATAAGATTTATATAAATAAAAAATTAATATATATATATATTATAGGTAATCAATAATCTATAATAGGGTGTTCACACCAATTCCGTTTTAAAAAACGTACGTGTAACTGCAACTTCAAATGAGTCATTCACGGCAAATTTGAAGTTATGAGTCACATTCCTATTTATTTGAAGTTGAACTACACGTTTTTTGAACGTTTTCTGAAATAGGATTAATCCTATTTTCTGTACGTAACAACACACAGAATTAGAGAGAACAGCTAGAATGAACGCACAGAATTAGAGAGAACATATAGAATTCCACTTGATTCCAATTGATATATATATAAAGTATATTATTACATATAACTTATCTAATAACTATTTATTAAATATATATATATATATATATAAATATATATATATATATTATAAAAAGGTTATATAAGATGGTATACAACTATATATATATTTTAATAATATATATCAACTATACAATAGTAATATATAATATATATTTCAATAATTTATTAAATATTTATTTAAATTATATATATTTCATAAGTTTAGATATAATTATAAGGATTTATGTATTATATAATAATATAGTATTTGTTATATTAGTTAAAAATATTAAATTAATAAATATAATGTATGTACTACATACTATGTAGTATTTATGTATTTGTGTATTTAAAGAAATATATAATATTACTATTTGTACATTGAATTTAGCTATATCCCACAATGAGATTTGTTACAATTGATTTTATTTGCACATATTTAAATATAGATGGCGATATATGTATACCCTTACGACAAACTAAAAAACACGGAATTGATGTGAACACTTAAAAATCTGTTACTTCAAATTTGCCGTGAATGACTCATTTGAAGTTGCAGTTACACGTACGTTTTTTAAAACGGAATTGGTGTGAACACCCTATAATGAATATAAAATGTTTAAATTGATTTCAATCATATTATTTATTTTATTATCTTCTAAAATTATATATTAATATTATTTCTAACTTTACTTATTTTAATTCTTCTTAAAAAAAAGTTTAATACATATGATAAATTTGTGACTGTAATTGATTATTTTCCTTACTTATATATTATATATTATGTAAATGTATAGTTATAAATTTGCATAGTATGGTTAACAAGTTATTTTTTATTATGATAATACAAAATATATAATTTTATATATTTGTATACCTTCAAAAATATAATTAATTTTCGTAAATATCCATTTTAAATATTTAATATAATTAATTATAGAATCTATATTAAAATTACTTTAGATCATTGACATAATTGTATATTATTATTTGAATTATATCAATATATATATATATATATATATATATATATATATATATATATATTATATTATTGTAATATAATTAAATATTTATTAAATAATATATATTGTATACAATACATATATGTATAAGTGAACAGTTTTAATATGAATTATAAAAATATTAGATTAATAATAAATTTTATATTATGGTTATACATCTATAAGTAATTTATGCAGTGTTAAAATAGTTATTATACACCAGAATTATTGAATTTAGATTTACCAAATATATATATATATATTTACATTGACTCAATATCATTGAGTACAATTGTATCCAACACTTATGTCAGTGATATTTCATTGTCACTTAATAATGATTATGTGTGATTCCTCTGTTTATATTAATCTATATAATTCACTATAGCTTTGTAGATTTACCTCTATGTAGGAGTCACTTTATAGTATATTAACCTACAATCGAGCACTATTCAAGCACAAAACACCTCTCAAGTCCTTAACAATATCATTAATCTTATATTATTTTTTCTACATTATGAATACAATCTATTGATATTACAGAAATTCTTGAACCTAATATAATATACATTATATTTATATGTCATTTATATAATTCATTTGATATTAATAATATATATATATAATAATATATATTATTTATAATATTACAAAATATATAAGTTAATATATACGTATAATAGATTTTAGTAAATTATTTATTTCTAATATATTTAATTTTAAATTCATTATATAATATTGAATTCAAACATTGCATATTAATTTAATCATCAGATTTTTAAGCCCGATATATATTTGTCCATTTCGAATTGTTGAAATAAACCACGCCTACTTTATTGATAGGCAGACGTAATTCTAGCCACCGACAGCCAATATTCTATGGAATGCTGGATTGAAATGCTACAAAGATCCACACTAATGTTTGTATCCTCGCTAATGACTACAAACATTGCTAATTTAAATGTACGCTATATTACTTAGTGATAGTTTTGTTAGTAGTACTTATAGTATAATAAATATAGCTATTAAATCTATTCTTAAAATATTATTTGACTAAGGCAATTTCACCGAAACCTAATTTGTATATTCAACTCCTAATGAAGTTTCTCCTTTTATTAATTGTTAACAATAGCTATGACAATAAGATATCATTACCTATATTCACAGTTATTTAATAGATGATACCCTCACTTAACTTGTTGGTAAACATACATTGTATTTATCATCTAAATGTTTATGTATATATTCATATATATATATATCCTTATATTTAAATAAATCAATAAATATAAATAAATAAAATAATTAAAGTATAGCCATAAAATTCTAAGGTAATTGCTTACTGCAAGAGTATAACTATTGTATATCAATTATATGGTGTTTATGATGCATAGAGAAATTGTGTAATTGTATTACTTTTATTATTTAATGATTATATAATCTCTATATATTATAACAGCTGTTATCTAGATCTTATGACATAACAGAAATACATATACATATTTATATATATATATATATATATCATTTAATTTTCTATATGATTTAGTGACATATTAAGGTGTCTTTGTCTTTATACAATATTTGTGATTTATTGATATATATTATAATATTATGTTCATTAATATTTATGTGTATTATAAATGATAATTTATAATAGAACTTGATTTGTATTATCTGTCATATGTAATTGACATTATTTTGTAAATGATAATTTATAATAGAACTTGATTTGTATTATGTGTCATATGTAATTGACATTATTTTGTATATATTATATTTTTATAATATTTTATTAAATTGTTTCTTTTTATTTGTGAAAATGAAATTACAAATTGTTGAACCTTTAATCATCATGTAGGAGATAATAAATTATTGCCATTTATCATCACAGAAATATAAAATTTGAAGTATTAATATAATTTATAGTACCTATAATAATATTAATATATATATTCAATTATTAAAATTAACTTCATCATTCAATTTTATGATAATAATTATAACTTTTCATCATTTAAACATACCTTACAGAATTGTACTGTTTATTTATTCGACGTCTTTCATTCATATACATTTATATGACATATTATTATCTTTAAAAATGGTTCTAATCTAAATTTAAATTATTAAAAATTAACTATATATATACATATCATATATTTTCAGTACATGGTCTAACTTTCAACTGACTGATCAACTGATTCGTGGATTTGAATCTTGTGGACTTCAATTAGCAGCTGATAAACAGAACTTTCAAGGTAATTAGTAATTACTGATATTTTGAATATGACAATTTTCATTATATTATGACATTATTATACAAATCAATTATAATATTACTAATCAATAGATCACTTTAAATATATTAACTTTTTTATTTAAAATAATTAAAACATTTTTAATTAGAATATTTATCAAAATGGTTTAATAATTAATAATGTGTAATAAATATTAAATTGCAATTAAATTAATATTAATGTAGTATATCATTTATAGAAATAATTAATAAATATATTTATTTTCATATTTATACTTTTAATTTAATTATTTATTTTTATATAATCAGATATATGTAATATGTAAAACTTTAATTATATCTATATCAATTGTAATTATATGTGATAAACTCACAACTGCACATTATTTCTAAAAATACATATATTAATTATTAATTATCAATGATTTACTAATATAAAAAATTCTTATTTTAACTTTTATAATCTACATGTAAGCATATTAAGCCTACTAAACAATAACATGGATTCAACTTCCTCTTCAGAGAAGCTACAAGTGGAGAGTCTGGCACTTCTAGATGAGAAACAGAAGTCTGAGGTCTGTACTAAGAAGTTTTGTTACTATGACGTTTGTAATAACCCCACTCTATCCTAATCTACCCTATTTTCATCTTCGCCAGTCTCCGATACCATATCTACTAAACAACCGTAATCTTTCTCCATCGAAGCCTCATAAAACTTATCTTACGGCAAGACTCTTGCATTACCAGATATCGTATCGACTATGTTAATGTTCTTATAACTCTTTGTACGCCCCTAATCTGGTATCAATAAATAATATTTATATTGATATTCGATTATCCACTTCTCGATGTAGATAATGTAGATTAAAGTTTATTTCAACAGAAATAGTATACACTTATAAGTGGAGATTCATAGAATGATTACAAACCTATGTGAAATGAACACGCAGACTATGAATAATTCTATAGATACCGGTCATTTTCCAGAATCCTAAACAAACAACCACATTACTAGAATACCATATTAAGAGACTCACGAGAATGCATGTTAATTATCCCCAGTCCTCTTTATGATTCAGTATGTATCTCCTAGTACGGATTAAATCTTTAGGTCATATTTATCTTACCTACCATCAGTCTCTCCGTATCGTATTTATATTACGATGCCTCTATTATCCTTGTAACAATGCATTACAACTAATCTCCGTTGCCATGCAATGCTTTCCTATCCTACAGATGTTATATCTTAATATCTTAATCTTCTGACAATATGATCTCCTCCTAACATTATACTCTCACAATACTACTACTTATTACCTAACATTGTCTAATCACGCTAACTATATGGCATGATATTAACCAATCAGAATGTATCCAAATATCTAACCCTATATTGCAAAGTTCACCTCGTATAAATCCCATGTGTTTTATGCCGACTTTAATATTAATCATTCCCAACATAAAGTTACATAGGTAACAATAAACCAATAACATATATAATAGATGATATTCATCATATACTACTAAATTTCCAAGATATATTTGATAGAAACGCACTGTAAGCTACTTTGTACAGACATCATATCAATTATGTTTTAATTTTAAATTAATAATATTTAATGGTCTATTATTAACATTTTACGAATAATTATTATAACATGTGTAATTAATTTACAAACATGCTTTTATTTCGTTAATCGACGTCGACAATGTATCGACTCGAGTTGATTATCATTAGCAATGATATATTTTAATCGCTACTTAGTAAGGTTCCCATCTTATACAGAGACCTAGCAGACATAGTATGATTATAAAATAACAAAAATAAATTTATTTCGAAATAAATTTATTAAATATACTTTAATCGCCACTTAGTAAGGTTCCCATACCATATAAAGACGTAGTAGAGACTTAATATGATTATGAAACACCAACAATAAATTAGTATAGCGCACATACACAGAAGTTCCTCGACAGAACACATCTAGAACATCGATACACTCGTATAACTTGATATGTATACCCGCCGTCTCTCCGTTAACGTTCAACCGTCTACACCCTTAGGAACTGGAGCAGGTGAAACTGCGCCTGCAAGAGGAACGCGACAAGATGAAGGAGTTCACTTTGAACCTGAAGAACGACTACGACAAGATTAAAACGTTATTACTTAATGATGATGATGATGATTTTATTAAACGCTAATTCAATTATAAAATTCTTATAGTGTGACAATAATATTAAAAAAACAATAAATAAATGTAATAATAAGTACAAATAAGTGTACAACATGTCGAAAACGAATATAATCACGATTATGTAATCTCTAAAGTTGCGTAGGCTTTCATTTAGTAATGTAGTATATTTATTATCGTATAAGTCTCTACGAATGGCAATATATACAAGAGACTCCTTTAGTGATATGATAATTGCTCAATCATTAACATATTTATCTATTTGGGTATGCGGGTGCATTAGTCATAAAGTTAATTGTCAACAATTAGTCATTGTAGTAGTAATTATCGGCCTATTGTTGTAATAATACCGAATTGTTCTGGTTTTCTCGTTGTTACGATATCGGGTTACGTTTAGTTTAATTCCCAGCACACCCTAGCCTTCTACAATTACATCACATCGCATCAAGTTATGCAGTATTCTGCATGCATTGCAATTTTTACCTTATAAATAATTTATTAATTTGGAGTTATAATTAATGTTATGTTAAATTGACAATATCTGCAATAATATGATTGATATTTATTCAAATGTATAATTCAATCCATATAATATTTTAATATTTATTAAACTTACTTATATATTTATTGATTAATTCGAAGTTTGTTACATACATAACTTAAAAGCATATTGTTATATGTATCAGGATAGGGAATATGAATCATTTATTTTATTATTTTATTGCAAATATAATATAGTTTTTATAATATATTCTAAATGTCATAAATCAATACATAATTTTAATTTTGATTAGTAATTTTATCATAAATTATATCTAGAAATAACGTGGTTTTAAAATATAACCTGTTTTAGCATTATCTAATAATCGGCATCATATTATAATATCATTAAATTATAATATCATTGAATTAAGTATGATAGCAGTATAATATTATATTATAATCTGAATAATAAATAATTCTTACTTTCTTATTATCATTTGTTGATATAAATATTTATACTAACTTTTGCAGTAAATACGCAGTTACTTAAATGTGTTTATGTATATATATATATATATATATATAATAATTATTAGTACAATCACCTATTAACCTTCATTGACCTATAACCATATACAGAGCTTTGGAAGAAACCTCTGATATTATGTCATCGCTAGAAAATGAAAATAAAACATTGAGCAATGCTACTTCCTGTTTGCAGGGTAAATTAGAGGTTATTAATTGAATTTTTTTACTCAGTTTTAAGATTTTATATTTAGAGAAACCTTAGATATTTAAGGAAAAATTAACATTTAATCATATTGATATTGTATAACATGATATTGTATAACAATGCATGTTATACAATCTGTTAAATATTATATATCAGAAAATGTTGTTAACATATGTTAACATACATAGATTATTAACATACTTATGTTGAGATCTATTATTTATATATTGTCGTATTATTAATAAATTAATATTTTTCATTATATATTCCATAATTCTTTGCGAAAAATGTTAATATAAATATATTTTCCATTTCATTATACTGATAAATATATGTAACAATTTTAAGAATCTAGAAGATGAAAAAGAAACAACTTTAGGTGAACTAAAGAATCGACATCATCAGGTTATACATCACTCAATGTTATTCATATAATATACACTAATACATATACTCTATATATTAACTTTATATATATATATAAATATTATTTTTCACTTCATATATATTATATATTCAATATTATACAAGCACATGTATATATTTATATAATATCATTTTCTATAAGGTAATTAAAAATGTTATTGTAATAAACTGTAAATGCCATATAGACAAAATAATGTTTTTCACATATTACTATCAGTAAAAATTCTATATCTCATTGAAATATAGAAATAATGAATTGAAATTTTCATTAAAGTTGTATAATACAGTAGGCTGTAATGTAATTAGTTTTTTTTACTAAAAATTTATAATTTTAATATTTTCTTTGTTTATATAATAAATAAAATATAAAATAATAAATAAAACATATATTTATGAACATATATTATAAATATCCTTAGGAAAAATATGTTAATTAATGTAATACAAAATTATGTGATATTATTAAATTTCTGTAATTGAATTTACTGTTAATGTATAATTTCCTATATATTTACATTGTTTGAAGTACCTCCACTTAATAGGTAAATCATATAAAATAGTTGACTATTTGACATTATATGGGACATATCTAACCTGAATATCATGAATAGATAAAATTGAAAGAAAGTGAAACTGCTAACCTGATGGAAAACCTGCTCAGAATCGAAGAAGAAAGATCCAATATGCAGAAGGAGAAATTAGAAATGTCGAAAATGTTAGTTTATCAAAAATAATTGTATTTGAAAAAAATATATATATATATCAAATTATCATAATAAATAATATATTGAATATTCTATAATTTATTTTTACTAGTACTCTATATACATTTTTATCAAATGTAGTCATTAATTAATTATAATAATAATAATAATAATTTATTCGTGCAATCACATATATATATGAATATGATCATATTGATACATTATTAATAATTATTAAATAATGCATTAAATTATAATAAAAAAACCATATATTAATTTAATATAGATTATGTAATAATTAATTAATTAATTATATATTAATTAAAAAGTTAAAATGATATCAGAATATCTTATTTTAATTATTTTAATCTGATTTAAAATTATTAAATAAAAATGTAATACTAAATTAATTGATATTAATTTTAAGTAATTTAAATCATCTAAGAAAAGTTTTGTGTTTGTATTAAAATTATTAATTAATAAAGTTAATTAAGTAAAAATAATTATATCATAATATAATGTAATTAATAAATTATTATAAATGAATTCATTATATAAATAAAAATAATACAAATAAACAAAATCAATTATTATTAAATAATAATTCCAAAAACTTTTTAAATTCATATATCCAAAACATTAGAATATTTATAATTTAATTTTTTTTATAAATGTATATGACAAAAATTAGTTAATTGGAAAACAAATTGTTACATATAAAATGATTACATAATATTAATTTATTTTGTTAATTAAATGAATTATAATTTAAAAGTTTTAAATGTAAAAGGAAAACTAATGAATGCATATAAATTATTGCATAACATAAATTTTGTTTTTATTTAAATAAATTTAAATTTAAATCAATATAAATATACTGTAAATTTCATATATGCATTAGTATATATATATATATATATATATAATTTATATACACTTTATAATATAATTTATGATAGAGTTAAATCTATAACAATTAAAAAACACAATTAATATCTGTAAATAATATATCATATATATATATATATATATATATATATAATTATATATTCTGAAAATAATAGTTATATAATGTATTGTTTACCATAATTATGAAAATCATAATCATCATACAAATATTATCATTTGACATTTAGGTTAAAAGATAATGAACATCAGAAACAAGAACTTATTATCGAATCTAAACAGATTACCCATAATGCCCGTCAATTGGAACATCAGATTAGCGTCCAGAAATCTGTCACAGAACAGGAACTTAAGGTAATCAGTCAGTATCAATCATCATTATCTATGTCAAATATGAAGAACAATTACACAAAATTGTTCATTTAAAGTATCTATTTAATATTGGTTGAATTAAATTAGCTGTATTGACATTTATTTAATATTAGTACTATACATTATTTAAATTCATTATTTTTTAATTAATTAATATATATATATATATATATATATATATATTATCGTATAGGCTGAATTATTAAATAATTTTATTTTGAATAGAAAAAAAAAGAATTAAAAATTCCATCGAACTATTAAAATATTTTATATGTATTAATTAAGACAATTGATATATATATATACATATATATATATATATATATATATATATATATATATATATGTATATATATATATATATATATATAAGACAATATATATTTATATTATAATTTTTTAAATTATAAATAATATATTATTTTTAATAGATTTTATATATATTTTTTATCAGGATGAAATATTGGCAAGAATGCAAGCAGAAAATCGCTTGAAAAATGCAGAGTCAGCATTAAATCGAATAGAAAAAAATCTTTCACACCGATTTGAAAAGGTGACTTCAATATTCTTTATTATATAAAATTATGCAATATCTAGTTGTGTGTAGGTTAAAGGCATTACTTTCAACTTATAAAAGATATTGTTAAAATTATTTTGTGAAGTTATAACTAAATTAATAAATTAAAGATAAATTAAATTAATAATTTAAAACTAATAAATTTATAAATATTAAATTAGAATAAATTTGTATTAAAATTCATGCAAAATATTTGTCATAATATAATTATTTGGAAAAACTAAAAATAATTATTCTCTACTATATAAACTACATAACATATTAAATAATGAATATATCTTGGAATTACATGAATATATACTTCAAATTTTCATATAATCTATGAAAATATATATTAATAAAAATAACTTTAAAAAACAAAATTACATGTATATAATACTATAAATATTAAATTAAAATATTATTTACAATTTAATGTTATACTTTTTATAATTTTATTTACAATTTAAACAATTAATTAAGATCAGATCTAAATATTATGAATAAGTTATATATAGTTTTAATAGTATATTGAATGACTAGTTTATGTTTATAATTACTAGATATTTTCCTCTATATTTAAATATCTATAAATAGAATATAAGTTGAGCATGCTCAACGAATCATATATAAATATAATAAAAGAATAATTTAAAAAATGATCATTACAAAACTTACTATATATAAAATGTATACTTTATATATATATTCACGTAGTTTACGTTTTATATTACAATAAATACAAGATAATCATTAATAAATACAAAGTTATCATTATTATATATTATGCTTACATTACAATAATAAATAACAAGATAATCATCAATAGATACAAAGTTATCATTATTATATATTATGCTTGCATATTTTAATAGAAAATCATAATTATAAAAATGTATTTATATAATTTAATTATATAATAAAATTATATTTATAACTTCTATTTATACAATTTTATTATATAACATATATATACGAAATGTATATTAATATTCTTATTATTATAATAAAAAAATATAATGTAAATTATATTCTAATTTTTACCGTTCATAGATTTCTAATTTCATAGTCTAATTACATCGCCGTCACACGCAATTACTAACAATCTCTCCTACACCACCACGGCGCTGATAACAGCGCTCCAGCACAACCTCGACACCGGATAAGGTCAAATCTACAGACGTGGGCAGAGTTGAGACAACCCTAGAGACGTCTCAACTCGCCGAAGTCGCAGCCGCCAATGATGATATCATGGTGGACGTGAAGTCTTTAAAAAGTGAGTCTAATAGACATACTCCTGTCTTGTAATATATAGACCAGTGGTTCACAACCTATCGGTCATGACCCAAATATGGGTCATTGAGTTTTTTGTTTGGGTCATGAGCTAATTTTTAATTTTTATATATATATATTATAGTTTATATTATTCGTTTATGAATAATGTTTAATAATAAAATTGGGTCATGGAATATTTTTAAATTATTATTATCAAAAAAAAGGGTCATGACGAAGAAAGGTTAGCAACCACTGATATACACTACAAATCGCTTGTAATATATACAATATTGATGTATTTATTTGATATATGATTTATAAAAGTTAGCTACTCTTTAAACAACTTAGCGAACCTGTAGTTTGACTTATAAATACCTCTAGTGAAGTATCGCTTACTAAAACCACCGCTTACTTGTGCCATCTCTCGTTACTTAGAATTCTTTGAGAAGCTTGTCAGCGAAGAATCACCCAATCTGATGTCGCGAGAACTTCAAGTAAGTACCATATTAAAATTACCCGTTATATTGCTCAAAAATAACTATTGGTACTTTATTTATGCTTTATTAATATACTCCTGTACACACATAATACACATTATTATGTACTATGTATTACACACACACACGTGACTTTAGATGCTTATATCTCGTAATTTTTGTTTACACAATTTACAATATTTGGAAGGTTTCACCGCTTGAACCGCGTGATACAATCTTTATACAATTTACAGAGATTATAAATACTATATAGAAGATATTATGTAGGTACTTTTGAAAATACATATATATTATTTTTATACACTTATAATACAAACCATACATCGTCTACATATTTTAACCAATCAATGTATCATTATTAATTCCGAGATATATAAGCTTCTAAACTGTTGTGTGTGATAAATGTGACATGATAATGTGTATTATATGTTGTACAGGAGTATATTACTAATACATAAATTAAGCACTTATAGTTTTTTTTTAACAATATATACTTCATTTTAAAGATTGAAAATGAATTAAAAATGATAATATAAGAATAATTGTTTTAAAGAACAATTTAAAACAAAGATTTCCCCTTTAAGTAATACCTTTCCATTCCTCTAGCACTATGCTTTAATCGTGATATGCTAATCTTGTATTCATAACATTAATACACGTGTTTAATTGCAGACTAAAAAGTTGAACCAACGTAGAACTCAGAATGATCGAATAGTAGCATCCATTCGGCACAAGAAATGTTTGTACACATAAGTTATATCATACTAGTAGTAGTAGTTGTAGTAGTTGTGGTTATAGTATTAGTAGTAGTAGTAGTAGTGGTAGTGGTAGTGGTAGTGGTATATGTTATTATTATAGGAATACATATTTATTAGCCTAAAAACATACATTTATTTATATTATTATATTATATTCTATTCATTATGAAATAATTATATCATAATATAATTTAAATACAAAATATTATAATTTA
Source organism: Osedax fenrisi (assembly GCA_964019155.1). Classification (NCBI taxonomy): domain Eukaryota; kingdom Metazoa; phylum Annelida; class Polychaeta; order Sabellida; family Siboglinidae; genus Osedax; species Osedax fenrisi. Next base: position 23,702,273 of record OZ025246.1, read on the forward strand.
ATTCATTATATACATACTTGTATATTAAAATTACATATAGATTTTTCATAGAAATATATATGATACAAATGAACAAAACCTATATTATAATAATCTAAGCCAAATTTGTAAATTCATTTACCAAAATGTTAAAATATGTATAAATCGACAGTTTTTTTTATTAATAGTGTATAACTTGTGTGAAACAAATTTTGGAAAATAAAATGATTGCATAATATGTATTTATTCTTTATTTATTCATTATTTATTATTTATCTAAATAAATTTAAATCAATAAATACAAATTATAAAATTTGTAATATAATCAATAAATTATATTATAACTGTTACATATATTATTATAAATTCTATTATATTTGAACTCTATAAATATTATTTGAAAATTTATTAAAATTAAAATTATCAATATTCTATTATTTCTATCAATTATATTATAATTTCTATAAATACAGTAAATGTTACCACATTTATTAAAATCATTTTAATAAGATTACTATATTTGTTAGCGAGATCCATGTGCTACGCAAGTCTGAAAGCTGTGTTTGAACCTCCCACTAAGTTGTAATAGATGCCATAATTCGATTCAGTGCTCATCCAATCAAAATTAATCTATGACCTTCAGCCTCTTCTGTTATCTAATATTATAGCATCTACTAATAATCTTATTATGTATGATGATGAGGAGGAATAAGATGATTATTATGTTCCACCTTTCTTCGGGATCACTTAACATATACCAAGATTAACATGCCCCCTATAAATATATATATATATATATATGTGTATATTTAACATATTCTACAATCATTGAATGAACTTTATTCCACAATGCAAATCTTTTGCGGCCATTTTTATTATTTATTATATAAATTATATTATTATTTTTTATAAAATTATTTTCAGCACCTTGTGATTCCTAATCTAACAATGTATATGTTAATAAATATATATATATATATATATATATATATAACTGCAAGCTTATATTTATAAACCTATAAGTGTACATTATAAATAGAATAACTCACATTATGTAAGTGAGAAATAGACCAAATAGTTATTGTTTTATAATATTATACGTCTGCACTTTTACCTGCATTACGGACGTTCATTATCGTTTCCTATGATTTATTACGATTATTATTATTTTGCGGTACACACATTATGAGTCACGTTTCATACTACTATACGCATACATTTACCGACTCGGTATCGACTTTTCTAACTCCGTTACAATCTCTCGCTACGCAATGATTATTTAACATTCCAAAGTATTACGCATTGATTCATTCTATTATTGTACTTGCATTTGGTTTGCGGACGTATTACACACTCTTATTCACATATCATACTCTAGTTGAAAGCGTTGTCGAGGTTACTACATAACGATTTGTGTTTAATCTCGCGGATTATTATATAACGACGTTACGCGACTACTTTGGTTACGAACGCGAACGATATCTACTCTATTTATAATAAAATAAAATTATTAACGATACCTGTATATCGAATAAAGTTATTGATTATTATTGTAACATTTTAATTTATAAATAAGTATTTATTCCACCATATAACTATATATATCACGTATCTGGATAGCGTGCTATCTAGTTCAGTGGAACAAGTTCGTCAAGCATGATCTCCCTCTTCCTGACCAGACACTATACATGGGGTCAATCTACACACTTAGATCCACTAGAATCTTTGTAATAACATATATACACCTTTGCCGTTATTTGCTACTTACCCACTCTATATAGGATATTGATATTCGGGGTTATATACGCGTTGGATATTGATATTGATTCTATTAGAATATTACAAATATATATTATAAAAAAATACTATTAGAATTATAATTTAAAATATTAGTACAGTTTTATAAATTCTCATTTCGATGCAGTAATCACCACTATTATGAAACATTGATCTTGGCACACTGGTTGTTAATTTAAATTTAAAAATTAATATATAAATGAACATATATTAATAGGTAATAAATTGTATTCAATGACATTTATTATATGATTAATTAATTGTAATATATTGTATAATCATATATATATGAACATACTAAATAATATTTAGTAAATAGGTGATTGGTTACTAATTTAACAGAACTTTATTAATATAACAATTAGAATATATTCTATAATTTATAAATTTAATTATATAAATTATAATGTAGAAGGAATATATACATTTATATACAAGGTAATTCCCGTCGATATAGAGAATTACTTTCTTTATATCGACGATAATTCCTCGCCTCGGTGTATGTATTTATTCAACATGATAATTAGTGAGTGCGCGTGGAAAGACGTTCAGTTTGATGGTGACACGCATGACTGCACATATCCTGATTAGATAGGCCGCAGTGCTCACCAACTCGGATAGTTACCCGAGGAGGGTACCAGTAAAATTGGACCACTTTTGAAGAAAACTCGGACCAATTTTATGCTTTAACCCATATTATAGAAGTATATACATTATATAGTATATACTATATATAGTTACTAGCCGTACCCGACCCGGCGTTGCTCGATATTTAGATTAATAGCCTATCTATTATTTATTAATTATAGCTATTCCTAATTCTGCATTGCTGATATTTAATATTTTCCTATCTATAATTTATTAAGTATAGCTATTCCTGATTATGCATAGCAATTCTTTACTTTTTTTCTAACTAATATTTACTAATTTAACTGTATCCGATGTATATCCAGCGTTGTTTGTTTTTAAGATTTAAAAATTCCGTGGATCGATTTAATTATTTAACACATTTTTTAAAAATATTTTTTAAGGAGGTTTTATATACTACATATGTTAACATTGTTTCTTTCATTTATCTGTAATTTAAATTTTTTACAAAATGTTCAATGTAAATTCCTATCTATTTTTTAATATGGTTTCACTTTCTGGATTTTTGTCAGTTTTCAATTATTATTTTGTATTATATCTGGAATGATTAAAAGGAGTTATTCCGAGCGAGATGGCATTTTTTATGAAGGGAACTAACAAAATTACCAAAACAGGATACCCTACTGTACAATGTAGGGGAAAGTAACCTAATACGGACACTTTAACAATAAATAGTCTTAACATTTTATAACTCATTATTTTTATTCAAAAATTACAATATATTAATATTATATGATTATAGATATTATTGTGATTTTAAAATGTTATCTAATCTTTTAATTCCATAGATAACGGGGGTGTCCGTATTCGGTACCCATGTCCGAATATGGACACCCTGTGTTATAATATGGACACCCTATATACCACTTGATAAACTATATATTATTGATGAATTAATCACACAATTTAGAATTACATTATTTATAATTAATTTTATAAAAAATATATTGTAATCTAATTAGTTAATAATTTATTTATTTTTATTATTTTTTAATTAATAATACAATTTAATAATCTAAATAATAAAAAAATTAGATTTAGCTTTATTGGTGGTATTAATATTATAACGCACGAGATTTTTATGAATATCAGAATAGTTCCTACGCTGCGCGCTGATTGGTTATAGGGTGTCCGTAATAATACATCTGTAGAGTGTCCTTATTAGGGATTTATATGACTTGTAGATATATGCTTATAACTTAAATAAAAGTAAATAAAATACTTTAATGAATATTTGATAACAAATATAGAAATTATATATATATAATTTTAGAATGCTTACTTTTTTAATAATATAGTGTTATGTTTGATATCGATACATTTGTATATTCTTGAGAAGGTTTTATGTTGAATTTTTTTTTCATAAATTTAAAAACGTAATAAAAAAATCAGTTTATTGGATATATCAGCAATATTTTGAATAATTAAAAAATAAAAAATACAGTTTTGGACTATTTATATAAGTATGAATATTTTATTAAATACACATTTTTGTGTAGGATTTATGGTTTCTGAGATACCGAGATTGTCCGTATTCGGGAACTGTCCGTATTCGGTTACTTTCCCCTACATTGTACACTGTACATTGTACAGTGTACTACCAAGATCTCCTATAACTTCGGGGTTATAGGAGATCTTGGTACTACGGTGAGAATATAGGTTATTAGAAATAAACCCGCATTTTAAATAAACGGCTATAGTGCACACTGTGCAGTGCACAGTCTACCCGACGATGTAATTTTGTAATTACAAAAGTGGTCATATTTTCATCAGCTATATCATTCATATATATATATATACCCAGCAAACAGTAATAGCCTCATAATAGCAGCATAACAGTATATTTAATAGCCTGTTTACATTGTGCTCTTATGCTGCTATTATGTTGCCATTATTGTAATATTACATGGTGACAGCGGCGTTACTATACTATAAATTATAGTATATTGTAGGATATATTAATGGATAAAGCTCAAGAAGAAATTTAGATGTGAAATTTATGATCTGAAAGAAACAGTGACATTAGCTTATTTAGATATAAATAAAAATACTATTCTAACAACAGATGCATCAGATTATGTAATATGTGTTGTAGGCCTACTATAGTAGAGTACAAGTAGAGATTTCTCAAGAAGATACAGATTGAACGAGAAGAATGGTAGGAGCAGCAAGTCTATCGTTTACCGAAACTGAAAATATATACTATTGAAACTATTGAAAAGGATGCGTTTAGAGTAGTATGGGATTTAAAATAATTCCATTAATAAATATTTATTTTTGTAAATGTAATCAAAGATTTTCCGAATTAAATTTACTTTGGAAAATCCTTGATTTAATTTATTAATGTTGCAATTCTAATACCATTTTTCACGATTTCAATTGATTCTAAATGTTAAACTGATAAGGTTGTTTTCAAACGTTCATTTAATATAAAATAAAATAAATTTCCTATGAATTACAGATATATAATAATATTTAAAATATACACCATTAAATTGTAACCATTAATGGTTAAATTAGTGGTTACAATTAATGATAAATAACACAAATATATAAGAAAGTGTTACATATAGTACGCCATGGGATGTAATCATAGATTTAGAGTATGTTTACTCTAAATCTATGGGTGTAATGAAGCTACAAAAATCAGGAAATGTCAAAACTAAACCCAACCAAACCAAACAAACTCCTCGAAACAAACTATGCAATCACATGATCCAATAATTAAATGTAAATATATTACTAGGTATAGTCAAAGATTCTGCGAAGCATTCATTCGAAAAATGTTTGGTATAGTGTAAATATTTTATAAAATAACCATTAACATTTTCTTATATTTTAATATATTAATATATTAAGATCATTTATTTTTTATAAATTAATATTATCAAATAATATCAAGGACATTATATTATAATAATAATTATCGTAATTATGGTGTCCATAAATACCATAGAGTTAGAGAGATTTCTATATACTACTAATAATTATATATCTCTATGTTAAAAACATTCAAATAATATTTGAGTATAAATATAAAGTATCATAAAATCGTATTAGTTGGTGTTAATTTATATAAATTAATTTGTTAATATTAATATTTAAATACATATTATTTAAATGTTATATTATTTAAAAAAAATCAATTGTGAATTAATTTAGTGTTACATTTTTTTCTGATTACTGATTTCTGAAAACTTCTGATAACTTGTTTATTCAATTTGTATACACTAATCGTCAACATTTGCTAACTTCCTACTTAGATTTTTGAGCGTTTAATTTTATTTATTATTTCGGTAATAAATACGACATTTCTGAAGATTATATTAGATAACAATTTAAACTGAAGGGTTAGTTAACATATAATAAAAAACATATACAAGTATTACATTATTTATTAAATACATACTAATGTGTAAGTATTTATTTTACTTATAAACAAAATGATACATACAAATAAAGTTATTTTATTTTTATAAATCAATTATTAATTTAATATTTCGATAAGTAAATAATTTGAATTAAAATTGAATTGTAAATTATATTAATATTTGAGATGTATATTAATTTAATTAAATTATACCTTGATACATTGGATTATTGTCAAAACCCAACAAACAATTATTTAGAACTTTTGAGAACTTTCGAGAACTATAGTTCTCAAAAGTTCTGAATAAATTATATTATTAATAATATTTATATTAATGTATAATTTAAAATATGAAGTATTAAAAACACAGCTTGTTTTATATTAGGTTTCCTATATTATATAGTATATACTATAATATACCTACACAAAACTACTATTACTATTAATAATATTTTACCAATTCCCAGATAAAAGTAATAGCCCCATAATATAGGTATAGCAATGAAATTTTTAAAATGTCAGAATTTGAAATCTACTTGTGAATATATGATATTTTCAAACTATCTAAAATATCTGTCATTTTCAATCGCATGTAAAATAGTAATTAATAAATATTTTTAATCCAATTAAAATGATTTATGATCAGTGCAATATCCTCTACGAATTGTATAAAAACGAAATCCAAAAATTGAGGTATCCCGTTTCAATTTCAGATTTCATGGTAGGTGCACGTGCGTTTTTTTAGTAAATTATTTATTTTAAAAATAAATATATATTTATTATTATTATATTTATATATAGATTATTAAATTATATGACATATGGTATATAAAATATAAACTAATATTTAATATTGAGTGTTTAATCGACGTTTCAAAATCGTTAAAAAATATCAATAATTTTTAATATATTTTTAAAATAATTTTAATTTATTAAATCGATTTAACAAGTTTTACTAATTATTTTTTAAATATTTAATATAATATGTACTAATTAAATATTATTAAAAAATATAGGTATTATATTAATTTATTTTATACGCTATTTAATTATAAAATTAATAATTTATATAAGCATTACAAAATAATCTGTAAATAAATGATTTTTTAGTAAAAATTTAAAACAAATATCATTTAAAAATGTAAAATAAACTTATTGATTTATGATTTAAAAAACTAATAGTCCTAGTACACAAATTACACTTAATTTAGATTAATATTAATCTATGTATCAAACATTTAGATAAGTAATAAAAACAATGACTCTTGAACTCGGAATGTCCCATATTTTTTAATAAATTTAAATTATCAAAAATACTGATTAATTTTACTTATCTAATCGATTTAACAAATTTTAATAATTATTTCTATAAATATTCAATATAAAATATATTAAATATATATCAATACATAATATAGCTATTGTATTAACTTATATCATACACTAATTAAATATAAATATATATATTTAAATAATTATTAGAAAATTATATTTATAAATAATATAGATATTTGGTAATAAATTACAAAAAATATCATTTAAAAATGTAAAATAAACTTATTGATTTATGATTTAAAAAACTAATAGTCCTAGTACACAAATTACAATTAATTTAGATTAATATTAGTCTATGTATCAAACATTTAGATAAGTAATAAAAACAATGACTCTTGAACAAGGAATGTCCCATATTTTTTAATAAATTTAAATTATCAAAAATACTGATTAATTTTACTTATCTAACTCGATTTAACAAATGTTAATCATTATTTCTATAAATATTCAATATAAAATATATTAAATATATATCAATACATAATATAGCTATTGTATTAATTTATATCATACACTAATTAAATATAAATATATACATTTAAATAATTATTAGAAAATTATATTTAAAATAATATAGATATTTGGTAATAAATTACAAAAAATATCATTTAAAAATGTAAAATAAACTTATTGATTTATGATTTAAAAAACTAATAGTCCTAGTACATAAATTACAATTAATTTAGATTAATATTAGTCTATGTATCAAACATTTAGATAAGTAATAAAAATAATGACTTGAACTCGGAATGTCCCATATTTTTTAATAAATATAAATTATCAAAAATACTGATTAATTTTACTTATCTAACTCGATTTAACAAATTTTAATCATTATTTCTATAAATATTCAATATAAAATATATTAAATATATATCAATACATAATATGGCTATTGTATTAATTTATATCATACACTAATTAAATATAAATATATACATTTAAATAATTATTAGAAAATATATTTAAAATAATATAGATATTTGGTAATAAATTACAAAAAATATCATTTAAAAATGTAAAATAAACATATTGATTTATGATTTAAAAAACTAATAGTCCTAGTACACAAATTACAATTAATTTAGATTAATATTAGTCTATGTATCAAACATTTAGATAAGTATTAAAAATAATGACGATTAAACTCGGAATGTCTCATATTTTTTAATAAATTTAAATTATCAAATATACTAAATTAATTTTACTTATTTAACATATTTTAATAATTATTTCTATATATATTCAATATAAATTATACTAAATATATATTATTACCTAATATAGCTATGGTATAAAGATATTTTATATACTAATTAATTTTATATACATATATATTTATATAATATTGACTTAATATTGATATTATTTATTTTATTATCTTAATATTTTATATTATAATCATAATGATATCTATGTTTATATTTAATATAATATTACTGTTTAAATTCCTTACAGTATCCTTAAAATGGCAACGAAGTTTCTAGAAAAGTACCGCTGCCCTGATCTCGCAAACATTAAAGTTGGTGATGTTTTATATCTTATTAAGAATGGTATGTGTGTTGCTGACTGTTTACAAAAACTAACATTAAATCCTAGTTTCTGAGTAACTGTAATATGATTATCACATAGACTATGCAGGACATATAACATGCACCAGAATAATGTAGGAGTTATATTTTTCTAATAGTGTGAAGAATTAATTAATAATTATGTAAGAGTGACAGAAAGAGTCACTAAAATACCTCTACGGTATAATGAACAGTTCATTTCAAATCGTGTTACAAATTTACAGAAGGCATTACAATTATTGAATACTAAAATTTAACAATCTGAAAGTGATAATTTGAATTTATTTGAAAAATTAAATAATACAGTTCATGAACAAGAAAAAATAACGCTAATGGATAAATAAAATTACAATATCTCATGTTTCTAATGTATGTTGTAATTCGAAAATAACTTGAAAAATTAAGCATCCATATTAAGCATCCATCAATAATATAATAATGTTGTATATATAATTGTCTATTATCTATTTACATAGTGAATTATTATACTAATAAAATGCCTTTACCTTTAACTTCAATTATATTCATTACAGATAGTAGATGCATTCCATTCGAGACTAAAGAGGATATCGATATAACCTCTGCTGCTATTGGAGAATGGGCATGAAAAGATAACTGTTTTAACCCGGAGTACTTTTTTATATGGTAATTATTATTATATTATTTAAAATTTTATATTTACTCATATTAATATGTTAATATTATATAGGGATTATATACTTGCTTATTGGAGTTGGTTCTGAATACAGATGTTCAAGATATATTTCAAATTCGAAAGAAATCGTGGAAATTTGGTGTATAGCTAGTAATGCTATGTACAACTCTATGTAATGTCGTTATATCATTATGCTGTTGTGTTCACATGTCATAACTAAACTTATCTATTTATGAAAACACCAAAATAAATATTGAAACACACCTTTAGTAATCATATATATTTTTTATTGATTTTTATTGATTTAAGAAAAGATATAATTGAATAAAGTAAATAATGTAAAGTATATTTAATAAACTATAACATGCACCTTTGAAATAAATAATGTATAACATACTATATGTAAATATACAGATATTGTAAAAAATAAATATGATATAGTTTGATAAATATACACAGCAGTGAAATATTTTGAAAATCTTTAGCAGCTTAACATAAATTGATTCTTCTTGGCTTTGTAATCTGTAATAATAAATATTAATATAAATTAATTGTGAAGTTAAAATTGTTCTTATTTTTATAGTAAATTAATTTATTTAATTATTTAAATAAAAAAAGATTTAAAAAAAAAAATTAAAAATTAAAAAAAAATTAATATAAAAAGTTGAAAAAATATGTTGAAAAAAAAAATAGTTTTTTTTTTATTTTATATAATGTAAAATCTTATTTAAAATAATGTGTGAAAAAAAAAATATAAAAATATTGAATATTAGTTGGTCAAAATTGAATTACCAACATATTTGTATCTTTTACATGTAATAGCTGTCTGAATTAATACCCTCAAATCTGGCCATTCTTTTGACCATAACTTTATTATTATTAATTATATCAAAAAAGTAAAATATGAAACTTATATTACTTTTTCATCCTCTTTCCAATGGTATTAATAATTTTATTCTAGCTACAAAATAAAAAATCTCATTGCTATACCTACATAATAACAACATAATAGCAGCATAATATACTTTTAAAATTAATAGCAGCATAATAATAGCATAATAGACTTTTAATGGCAATATAATAGAATGACAAATTAATAGCAGCATAATAGACTTTTAATATCTACATAATAGCAGCATAATATCACAATGTAAACATTTTAGGCTATTATATATGCTATTATGTTACTATTATGAGGCTATTACTGTTAGCTGGGTAAGTAGAGTAGCAAAGTAATGCAGTACTCCAAGTCAAGATATCATTTAAAAATCTGGGATACTTTTTTAGAAATACTAACCAAATTCGGTTATTTAAAAGAAAATTAGAGGCAAATAAATCAGAGACCAAGAGAAGGGTTATTATAAGGCATTATTTATGATCGTGTAATATTTAGTTGATCAAATAATGGACATGAACTAGGAAATAATGTATACTATAATCGTTACTATATATAGAGTATACTTTTGTTATATATAATCTTATACTTATTCAATTGCTACATTATTTATTTTCTATTTTTTGTATTCTATTATAATGATGTTTATTTTATGATTTTATATTATTATTTATTGTTAATTTATATGTCATAAAGGTTTATTTAATAAATAATATAATATAAAAATAAAAAAGGATAATATTTTATTCAATATAATACAAATTATATTAACATTGATAAGTTACATGCTTAGAATATGTGATAGCTAATATAAACATTGAAACGGTATATAGGTAAGTAGTAAACGTGAATACAGTTATACAATAACAATAATTTCTAGTTGTATCTGTATCTGTAGGTATATCCTATCTGTAAAATAATAGTAATTATAATATATTTTTATATATATATATATATATAATCGTACCTTTATCAAGTATTTTTTTTTTTTATTTCCATTATATCACCTTCAACCCAGATGCAATTAATGTATACGGCTACTCACACTTTCCTTGCTCCAATATATCTATATACAATAACACATAATTAACCAAACCAGTATATTTATATGTGCACTATATATAACTAACAATTATATTAGCTAATATAATTATAACTAAACTAATTATATTTTAAATGTATCTATTATATATATATATATATATATATATATATATATATGAAAGTGATTATGATCATTTTTTTATATTTATAATTAAATGAATGAATTAATTAAATTGATAATTTAATTAATCAATTAAATTAATTAGTAATAAATGTAATTGATATATAATATATGTATACTAATTTAATTTATAAGTAATAAAAAGTAAATAATATATAATAATATATATAAACTAATTAAATTATTTAATTAATATAAAATAAGATATTAATGTTAATCATTGATGGTTAATAACATTTTATTTTTAAAATTAGCATATTATATTCCTAAATATGTATATATAAAATTATATTATCATTGATAATTATAATTTATCAATCATCAAATATATTTTATTTAATTTAAAATATCTTATTATTATAATACCATTAAACTGATAAATATATATTATAATCTAAATAATTATTTACTAACTATTTTGAGAAGACATTCTTTTTTTTATATATTGTAATATAATTAATTAAATGTATGTGTATAATTATAAATTAAATATTTAAATATAAAAATATATTTACATATATTTGTTTACACTGTATTCTTAGATTTTAATTTTAACAAATTATAAATCTATAAAATCTATGATTTTAATGGGTGATATCACTAATTTTAGAATTATATTATAATATTATTGGAACTAAAGTTCTCAAAAGTTCCAATTATAATTATTGGAACTAAAGTTCCCAAAAGTTCTAAAATTTCTCAATATAAAATATTATTGGAACTAAAGTTCTAAAAAGTTCTCAATATAAAATATTATTGGAATTAAAGTTCTAAAAAAGTTCCCATTATAATTATTGAGAACTAAAGTTCCAAAAAGTTCTCAATATTTCCAATAGTTCTAAAAAGTTCTGAATAAATTGTTTGTTGGGAAGCGACGCGCTGTTTTAAAAAAAGCTGCTCTACGATATTCAATTCAGTAATTTATAAAGGATGACGTCGAAAACATCTGGCATCGAAAACATCCGGCATTATATTCGATTAATATCGTATATTTACGCGTATTTAAGTAACATATATGATAATTAACAATATATAAATATTATATTTAATATATTCTATATATAATATTGGATCAACAGAACATTACGATCAACGAATAAATAAGACGGACATCGATGATCATTTATTCATAGAAACGGAAAAATAAACGGACATCGATATCCGTTTATCGTAAATTAAATGTTATATACTATAATGTTTATATATATATTGATGTTCGTTGATCGTAAAATTAATCTTACATATTTATAGATGTCCGTTTATCGTAAATTAAATGTTATTTACTATAATATTTATATATATTTATAGATGTTCGTTGATCGTAAAGTTAATCTTACATACTTATAGATGTCCGTTTATCGTAAATTAAATGTTATATACTATAATGTTTATATATTTATATATGTTCGTTGATCGTAAAGTTAATCTTACATACTTATAGATGTCCGTTTATCGTAAATTAAATGTTATATACTATAATATTTATATATATCTATAGATGTTCGTTTATAGTAAAGTTAATCTTACATACTTATATATGTCCGTTTATCGTAAATTAAATGTTATATAATATAATGTGTATATATTTATATATGTTCATTGATCCTAAAGTTAATCTTACATACTTATAGATGTCCTTTTATCGTAAATTAAATGTTATATACTATAATATTTATATATATCTATAGATGTTCGTTTATAGTAAAGTTAATCTTACATACTTATAGATGTCCGTTTATAGTAAATTAAATCTTATATTTATATATATGAATAAAAAAACAGTTGGTAATTTTGTTGTGTCATATTTATTAACATATTATATATATGTATAAATAAATGTACAAAATATATAGAAAATATAAAATAATATATATAGGTATATCGTAATAATTATGAAAAAATAAAAAATGAATAAGAATCATAATATGTATATATATATCTATGTGTGTGTGTGTGTGAATGTACAATGGAATGTACAAAATATATAGAAAATATAAAATAATACATATAGGTATATCGTAATAATTATGAAACAATAAAAAATATAAAATTAACAATAATCGTAATATATAAATATATATATGTTGTGTGTGTGTAAATGTACAATGAAATGTACAAAATATATAGAAACTATAAAATTAACAATAATCGTAATATGTATATATATGTGTGTGTCTGTGAATGTACAAAATATATAGAAAATATAAAATAATATATAGTATATTGAAAATAAAAATAATATATAATAAAGTGAATATGAGAAAAATATACATTAGGGCATTAGCTCTAACATTCTTTCTATAAAGTGATCATAACTTATAGATCGATGGTACAATTCATGTTGAACCCTACTAAGATTTTCTCTTATTTCCTCGCTAGTATAATTTCGAATTGAAGGGGTTATTTGTGGAGGGGGTGTGGGTGGTGGTATTGCTTGAGGGGGTGTGGGTATTGATGATGCTATTGTAGGGGATATTGGAGGAGGGGATATTGTAGGGGATATGGAGGAGGATATTGGAGGAAGGGATATTGATGGGGATATTGGTGTAGTGGATATGTATGGGGAAAAACTATTATTTATGTGTATGATAATGTTATTTTAGGCATAATTTTTATATAGATCTCTCCACATTTTCTCATCGAGGTATCCTGCCAGTTGATTCCTACGGACCCCCTTCATGGCCTTACATTTTAGTTTAGTCTGGGCCCAGTAGGACTCGATTCCTTGGGTATGAACACCAGTGATAGGGTCAACAAAATGTCTGGAATGGTTAACCATGTCGTGGATATATGATATTCCCATGCTAGCAATTCCACTATATGCTCTCCACTTGTCACTGCGAACAGTGCTGCCGGGTTGTACATGACGGCGAAGTACGGCCAGTAGGGCGTAGTGGTAGTCCTATCTGGCACTAACTCCATGACACCGATCGCAGGACTGGTGGAACGGTCAACCATTCCAAATACCCAGGTTTATGCCTAAATAGGCTTTCGTCTATCTCGATGATAAACCCAGGCCCACCGAGCTGGATTGGATTATTCAATAATTGCGCTGAACATACTCCTCGTAAAAATATATATACCTGTAATATAATATAGATACAGTATTCTTATATACATAGTCAGATATATATGGTAGACAATGCAAAATATAATAATTTTGTAGAAATAAAGGTGTACATTGACATATAAATTACTTCTTATGCTTAATATCTCGAGATAATCAAATCTTTGAAATATTAAATCATTCTAAATGGGTGGTCCACGATCGGTTAATATTGCATAGTAATTAAATTTCAAATATACATGTGCAAATTATTTATTTTTTATTTTTTATTTAATCTAATATATAGTTTATTTGTATATTATGTAAATATAAATTATAGTAATTAAAAGCATAAATTATATATATTTTAATTAAAAAACATTGACATTTTTAAGGAAATTATCAAAAAACTTGTACTTTAAATAATTAATATCTGATTAATTAAAAAAAAATAATCAAACACAATTATTATAGAGTATATAATAATCTTTAATTTGTATATTTCAGATTTTTAAAATATGTAACCAATACAAATATATAGCCAATGCAGTAGTATATATTATAAGAAAAAAGTGTGTAATTATAATTATATCTATTATACATTTTTTGAGTATAGTGCCCAGCTCTGGATATATATATATATATATATTGATACCTAAAGTTCAATAAAAATAATATGAGTATGTTTGAATATATATGTAAACCTGTGCGATGGATTTTGTTGTTATACCAGTTGCATTTGCTGCAGTCTGCAATGTGTACGCCTGACTCCAATAGTATATTATCATTATGTAGATCTTTAGTGATACTCTTGCCTGTTTAAAAAAACTTCCTCTTCGAATAGTTATGTATCTGGAGCATATACACCTCCATGACCAATCATCGGATACACTTGTCCTTGGTACAATGATCATGTCGGTTTGGCAACGATCGCACAGCATTTCTCTTGCAAGAACTTTCTATAACTATATACATAAATTTATTACAAATTTTTTAATTTTAAAATCTTTCGGCACTTTCGAACTCACTTTACACTTACAGTATCACATTTTTCATTTGACAATAAAACAAATAAACGACATTTAACATAATAGTTTATAACATTTTCTACCATAACACATGTATTACAATAACTAAAATGAACATTATTTACATTAACTATACAATTAAACATTTTACATATGCTATTTTTATGTTATTATTATTTCTATTATATCATTAAAATACTTATTAAATAATAAATATAATTTACGTATATAAGTAATAAATAATGGTAATGGTTTTAAAGAACATGAACTATATATAGACTTATCCATATTTAACACTAAATGAGAATTAAATGTAGATGGTGCATTGACAGATACAACATTCAAACAATCAATACAATAAATCCTACGAATATATCGAATTATCTCTAATGCAGAATCTACAATAAAATTTTCGTCCAAAGTCGATATAGAGGGAAATCACTAGTTGGTGGAATGTTATTCAATTGCTGAACAACAGTGACCTCTGCGGGTACACTTTGCAGCTGGTTTATTTGAACCAGGAATTCTCCTGCATCTAAAGTGCAATTGCTGCCACGTATCTGTTCGAATAATGAGTTTACCGTAAATTTTCAATATTCAGCGAAGAATTCATTAGCCGAAGGATTATCTTTATTTCCACCTCCAGAACGTATTCTTGAGAACAAATTCTCAACGCTATCTTGACTACAATTATGCATGTTAAGTGCTATGATGTTAAATTCACTTCGAAGATGTTCAGAAAGTGATATTTGAGATATAACATTTTTCCTCCATCCAATTAGACATGGAAGACTATCACGGAAACGTTCACCCTTGTACTTTATATCTTCTAAAATAGTAGATGCAGACCTTAAGAATTCCTCTGAACGACTACTTGCTTGTAAGGCTGACTTGTAAGTATTCTGATCATTTGTACCTATTAAAAAAATATATATATATTATTTAGTATTTATAAATATTAATCTATATATAGATAATATAATACCTTTATGTTATAATACTATATAAAAACATATGTACAAAAATATATATTTACCTTGTGAATTGAATATATCAAATAAATCATTGAAGAACTGGCAGAAATCTGCTGTATAAACAGCTTCTTTCGGTAGCTTGTTCGACAAAAGAACAACAGCTCTAATACCTGATGCTACCGACTGCGAAAGGGCTTGTACTGCATAGTTAACTTAAATTATTTTAAAATGTTGTTATATATTATTTAATAAATACGTAATTTAATTCAACTTACCGTTCTTACATTATATTATAATTAATAATACATTATATAATATTATAAATAATTTTTAAAATATATTTAATATATAGGAATATTATTGATATATATATATATATATAAAATTGAATTATATTTTAAAAAAAAAATTTATTTTAAAATTTCGTTATATATTATTTAATAAATACGTCATTTAATTCAACTTACCGTTCTTCTTTAGTAGGGTATCTATGATGGGGAAATGTATCATTTCTAGAATACACATCACAATTAAATACAGAGCATATTGTTCCTTTTTTACTTGTATTATGTGTCATATTTTAATATAAAGTTTACAAAATGAATTTAAAATATAATTATCAATACGAAAATTATCTGCTCAAATGGTGGCCAGTAAATCTGTCAATCAAAACACATATTCTCAAATATTGCGTAGTGGCAGCGCTTGGATTTCGATAAGTAAATAATTTGAATTTATATTGAATTGTAAATTATATTAATATTTGAGATGTATATTAATTTAATTAAATTAATATACAATAAGCGACTCGCTGTTTTAAAAAAAGCACCTCTTAGAGGTTCTTTTTTTAGAGGTCCTCTACGATATTCAATTCAGTAATTTATAAATATATTCTATATTATATAGAATATATATATATATATATATATATATATATATATATATATATATATATATATATATATATATATATATATAGATATATATATAGATAGAAAATACAATTCTTATATGTGTAAAATAATATGTGATACCAGGTGATAAGTAATGAGGATGTACTAAAATCCAGAACTTTTACATAACTAATCAAGAACTTTTCCAGAACTAACTCAGAACCTATATAGAATTAAATCATAAGTTTTGAAATTTTCCAGAACTAAATCTGAACTAATCCAGAACTAAATCAAAGATTCGAAGCAGTTTCTTCGGAAAATCTTTGACTAATTCACAACTAATCAAAAAATAATATTCTCATATGTACGATTTATATTTCATATTGTATATTTTTGTGTAGCTGAAGATATGTTTAGATAATTTTTATGTAAATAGAAATAAATTTATTATTTCTATATAACTTTATGTTTACATTAGAATAACACATTTTAATACTAATTATACAACATTTTTTTTTGTTACAATGTTTACAATGTTTAAAGTTAGTAAATTTGATATAATTAGTATGAAACAATTATCGTGAAACCAACAATTACAATTGTCACGTGCAGTCATATTTGAATATCCACTTTCTTTTGGATTTCTTATATAAATTCCACGACATATAAAAAATAATTTACAATTTATTGTTCGTATACAGGACATTTTACGACTAGACACTGATATTGAAAAGTCTCTTACAATATTTTGATTGAAACATACCATCAAATGTTCTCGAATATTTGTATAGTTATAGTTAGTAGGCTCTTTTCCTAAAATTAAAGTTGTTTCATATGCTAATGCTAATGACCCGCAATCAAAACTATTGTTCTGGTGCTAGACATTTATAATAGTCATTTCGATATCTTCATCTTTAGAACATATATACCTACAATTGTTTATATTAAACTTAAGTTATATAATATTAACTATATAATACAAATTAAACCTTGAAATTGTTTTGATTGCACTTTTGTTTAAATCTTTGTGTCTACTATCATATATCATTATATGGCCATTCTTTCTTTGAACACAATTCCAGTGGTTGCCATTAACATGTAATATTTGTATAAAATTCCTTTTTATTTTTTTCCATGGATATGGTATAGATTTTTGTTGTTGAATTAACACATCTTGTAGATCTGCAACACCGGGAAATTTCTTTCGCATATTGATCATATATTTATTTATATGAATATCAGGTAGCCATTCTGTTTTACCATTTTGTGGATACTTTATCGTAGCTATATTTTCAATGTCATTATCTAATAATCTTGGTCTTTTTCTTCCTGAAATTTTTTCCTTTTTTTACATTCCAGTATGGATTATTCTATATCAGTTCTTGGAAGATTCTGGATTAGTTATTATTTAATTATGTGTAGGTTCTAGGGTTAGTTCTGGTAAAGTTCTGGATTAGTTATGATTTAATTCTACGTAGGTTCTGATTTAGTTCTTGAAAAGTTGAGGATTTTTAGTACATCCCAAGTAATAATTCATTTACGACGCGCACTGAACTTAAAATGTATAAAATTATATTATGTGTATGTTTAACATAATGTTATAATGATGGTGTAATGTATTTTATATATGTATAATATATATTATATATACGTCATATATATATATATCAGTGTTCATTCTAGGTTTCAGGGCAGATACCAAAAAAAAATTATTATATGGCATTTAAATATATTTTACTACGTAAAATATAGGATATCATATATAGGTAATTTCACTCTTGCATACATATGGTGTTGATACCCCAAAGAGATTACCAACAGTTTGTAATGTAGAATTAGTTGCGAACTTATATAATGCACATCTATAAGAGCAAAAATTCAAAATTATTAACAAATATAATTATATAGTTTTTAAATGTGTAGAATAGAATAGTTTATTAAATATAATTAATATACTTGAACCCAATTTTCATCTTGACACATATAGAATTTCTTATATTTGTATGTTCACTTGATAATGAAGGGTAACATTTCTCATATATTATCGAAAAAACATTTCTAGATACCCTGGTAATTGTTATTATTAAAATTTTAAAATAAATATATAAAATATGTATTACCTAAATGTTGCCTTAAATATGTCCTCTGAAAAATCGCCAACTAAATTTAAAAAATTATTTTCGATCCTTGGTAATTTCCATAAACCTAGAAATTAAATTTGACTTTATATGATTCATTTATATATATATATATATATATATATATATATATATAAATATATATATATAAATATATATAAATACAAAGAGGTGGAAAAATATGTGAAAATGTATACTATATATTTAAAGTATAGTATACATTAAATAGCTAAATATATTTATATACATACATAGGTATTTATATCTGTATATAGAATTCATAATATAACAATTGAGTTAATTCAAATAATAATTGGAGATATAATAAATTAATAATTTTTATATTATATGTTGGCCTATATATCATATGATTGATTGATTGATTGATAATTTATTTAAGCAAATACATAGCCGAAAATATAATCGAAAGTATAAAGTATAAATATTTGCTAACGATAACATACGTTATAGAAATAAATAAAGAATAATACGAAATTAAAAAATTAAGGAAATTAAAACGTTTTACAGTTTAAATAATAGTTTTACCGTAAAAATAAACGAAAAACAATCGAAAGTAGAAATAAATCATATAGTAAAAATAAACGAAAAATGATCAAAATAGAAATAAAAGATAGCGTAAAAATAATCGAAAATAGAAATAAAATACATTATTTTGTAAGTGGCATCGAAATATTCAATTTCTACTTTAACTTTATAGAATTCTTCATCTTGTACCCTGTTTTAGTAATAAATTATTAGTTATAAAATAATTCTCAGTGAAATATCCATGCAATGCATGTGATAATCTAGTAGCTTTGTCAGTCACAGTCAATCAGACCCCTCCAATACGCCGTAAGTTAAGCGCTAGAGTTGTACCAATCGTCATGAACACTAACATATTTTAGAAGTGACATCATGAAGATGCAAATACTTCCAAGTGCAACTTTCTCATCTATAAAGAATCAATTCTTGCTCCGCTAGCAAAGACTGATAATGTGGTTAGTATTTTCGACATTGACATAAATATACCTATAACAGCGTCTCTCTTTAAGGTGTAGAATGATGGATCACTAAATAGAAGACGTTGTATTTTCGCTAACGTATTTGGAACACGACACTCGTTTGATCCAATAAAAACTTTTAATCCATGGTTAAGTACTGATTTATCTCCATAGAAAAAAGTAATTTACCGAAGGAGTATAAAAGGTTACTTCCATAGAAGAGCCAGCAAGCATATCATGAGGTGCAAGAAGTATTGTTTCAGTTTCTGTAACTACAATAAGGTCAGGAGATTCCATTACGTCAAGATTATAAAATTCATCGGTTGTAAATGCTACATATGGGTTACCACGTGCAATTGGGGTGTTAATTCGTAGTACTAAGTTCGTCGATGTAGATGATATAATTGTGTTTGCGTAGTGTTGAATTCCTACTATTCTAGCTGGAATTGGAGGTTCTAATACCGTAAATGATATACCTCTTGTCTCTAATAAGTTTTCAATATCTCCTGAGAATCCTGAATAATTACTTTTAAAATACAGACTTAATACTTCGCATAGAATTGCGATAACGTCGGACTCCAACATAACAGGAACATTCCCTAGGAATGAAATCTTATTAATAGCTGTAGATATGTATCTGGAGGGATCATCTCTAGTTTCGCTTGCTGCAGATTTCAGATCTTCTAGAACCTTTGACGCTATTCTATTTATCAAGAATGTCTTTTGTGGTATCAACCTTAATATGAATGAAGACATGATAACTTAATGTTTTGCTATTATTATTATAAATAAATTTTTTAAAAATTTCTTAAAATGTGAGTAAAGTGCACTTGAAGTATCACTAATGAACTTACTGATTATCTAAAATTAATATTTTTTTTATATGTGATTCATATGCAATATTGTTTTAGAAGGTGAACAATCTTAGGTAATTACTAATTAATACCAACATATATTATGAGTGCATAGAAAACAAGGCGTCTATTTTACCTTATCTATATGGCATAGTATTATTAATATGGTGGTGTTGATAAAGGTGGTGTTGGAATTGTTATTATATCCTTATTATAATGATGAACGCATAGATAATATAAATTCATGCACTTGTTTGCTAAACACTCATTATAATATGTATTACATTATATTATATTATATTATATTATGATATTTTAAGTTGATCTATATATACTATTAATTTGTATACAATTTATATAATATTTTATAGAATATATATTACTTACTTTTGTGAATGATAGTATTCTGCATTTTTAAATAAAATTCACACCTATAATTATTTTTTGTGTGCAAATTGATATACATGTAGAAATGACATGTAAATTATTTTGTAGTAATTGTAATAATATATTGTATTCATGTTGCATTTCTATTAGGTGTGTTTGCAAGATGTTAATGAGCATAATAATCTCAACTCGATCCATATTTATAAATATAAATTGTATTTGATATTAAATTTTAACTTCGTTTAAATTCATTTGAATTTATTTTTAATAAATTTTAAGTTATCCTCATTATTATTGAAAGTATAATATTTCATTGATATATTATATTTTTAAAATATCGGATAAAAACCCAAAAACCGGCTGCAATGGTTTTAACGAAAAAACCCAAAAAACCCCCAACCCTGGTATATATATTCATGTTTTTTAAATAAAATAAGATTAATTATGGATATCATCATCACATAGATTTCTTTGTAAATCTTTTTTTTCTCTTACCTACAACAATATGTATTATTTTATAT
Source organism: Osedax fenrisi (assembly GCA_964019155.1). Classification (NCBI taxonomy): domain Eukaryota; kingdom Metazoa; phylum Annelida; class Polychaeta; order Sabellida; family Siboglinidae; genus Osedax; species Osedax fenrisi. The sequence continues at coordinate 23,724,590 of OZ025246.1, forward strand.
ATATTATAATTGTATAAATCTATAGATTTATAAAATTATAATGTATCAAATATATACAAGATAAATATCTATATATTTTGATTAAGCATACTATTATAATTTTGTAATATTTATATATTAAAATAAAGTTTACGATTAACTATAATATTGTTATTATTATGTATACGGGTATCTGGAATAACATATATAATCTTTCATTGGTGTTTTATATATACAAAGTGACACAGATGTGTATCAATTAAGCCTAATATTGGGGGTGTTAAAATATGTTGTTATCATATAGCATATACAAATATTTTCGAAGGAGCTAAATACAATATTAATTTTTTGAAGCCTCTCATCATTACTGTATTAATTGGACTCATATCTTCAGCTATATGTGAAGCTGAAATAATTTTAAATTCATAAATAATAAAAAAAACAAATATTATAACATTATATATTAATAAGTATTCTATATATATATATATATATATATATATATATATATATATATATATATATATATATATATATATAATTTACATGTGTAATTATTGTTAATATAGAAATATATAATAAAAATGGCTCTATATATAATAACATTTGTATATTTTATAATATTTTTAACTATTTCAATATTTAATGAATACATACTAATTAAATTATTTAGCACTTTGTGATTTAGATATAGTATTGAAGAAATCATTAGTAGTTTTTGAAATAATAATCGCGTCATTATTAGTATTTAATTTTTCGGGATGTTTTCTTAGTAAATGTTTCTTCATTGAAGTTGTACTTCCATTAATATCCAAAATGGGAGTTTTGCAATATTTGCATACGGCCTTCTTTCACTTATATTCAATACTATCAACTAAACAAATAATAATATTTAACCTTTAGGTTTATTAAAATTAATTATTAATGATTTAATTATAATCAACACCCAACATGTATACTTTTTCTTAATGGATGACATTTATTTTATGTAAATGTATGCATAAGTTAAATAACACCATAATCTCATAAATATAAATATTATTTAGTGTAATTATTGACTTATTATTAACTGAATACTTACTAATATCAATTGCATTTTAACCTTTAGCCTTCTTTTGCGTATGTTCAATACCATCAACTAAATAAATAATAAAATTTAACCTTTAGGTTTATTAAAATTAATTATTAATGATTTAATATATTTGAATACTTACTAATATCAATTGCATTGCAAAAATGACCCATACATCACTCTTCTTTCTTTCAGCATTGACATATTTGACTGTTACACTAGCAGATGATATACACGGTACAATTTCCTATAAGATTTTATTAGCAATAAATATATAAAAAATATAATACATAATTTAAATGCCTGCATATGTAGAAAACTTATTTAACATAAGTAAGACACATATAACGATACACGTATATGATATAAATATGTCTTAGCCAATGTTTCCTAATATTATTAATAGAATAGTAATTATAATAAGTAATAGTAATGCATACTTGTGATGTAAATGAACTCGGACAGTTCGAACAAGTAAATCGAACAAAATGTATCAGTTTTTGAAATATCACTTATAGACATTTTATATTTTCTATATCTGAACTATAAAAATTAATAGCTTTGTTAAGTTGGAATATAATAATATTAATTATTTTATATTAAAATACAATATATTACAATTACAATATATTCATATTACTAACATCTTTAATAAAATTATCATTTAAAATCAAATTTCGTACATGCCCATTATGGAATCGGTTTAAATAATTAGTAAATATGTCATTATATTGATTAGCAATTAATTTTAAATTATCTGCTTTTAAGATAACAGATTTTGAAAAAAAAATTTATGTACATATATTTTTTTTGTAGAAATAAATACTTTGAAATCTGGAAATGTGTAAAATTAGAATAATATATAATTAATATTCTAAAAAAAAGTATTTATAAATATTAATAATTATTAAAAACCTAGACAATAACGAGTTTCAGCCGTCCCTTTCCTGACAACCATTAATTCTTTATTAGTGTTATTCAATATTTTTTTATTATATAAAAACATTCCTTCATTCAGTATTCATGAACATATCCATACATTTGGAATCCTTTAATAAAACTGACTTTACCTATATAGAATAAATTTAATTATAATACAAATAATAACAATAAAAATCTATATATATATATATTATAAATGAATATATCACTTATATATATTTATATATATAAATATGTTATATATAATCAAATATACCTCTTCTATATACGCGCGATATTACGTAATCGAAGTTGCTCGCATTAATAGTATTAACTTAATATACACAATTAACGATATAATAGAAATTATGGATAGCATATATTTGATATTTGATAATACATGTACATATTCTATTAAGTGGGCGTAATTTAAAATTAGTCACGCCTTCATCATATGTAACGACAATCGGATGTATCGACATATTTGTGGATCTCCTGGGATGTCGATACAAGCGGCTTTTACTGTATATATATATTTATTACGAATAAACCTAAATATAAAATAAATATTTATTTATATGAAAAAATATAAAATAAAATTAATGTATATAAGAAAAAATAAAAATAAAAATAACCTATATAAAAATGACTTGATAAATAAAACATGAAATATTTTTTTCAAGATTTAAATAATGACTAGTTAATGAATATATATATATATATATATATATATATATTATGAATGAAATTAAATATAAATTTATATATATGAAAAAATATAAAATAAATATTTATATATATGAAAAAATATAAAATAAATATTTATATATATGACAAAATATAAAATAAAATTAATATATATACAAAAATAAAAATGACGTGAAAATTAAAACATGAAATCTTTTTTCGAACAGAACTTAGGCATAATTTCACGTTCAGCAAGTGTAATACTTATTCTGTCATCTCTTAATTTAGGGCAAGCTATCATGGCACTTGTTTCGGATACAAGGATACAAGGCGAATGTGTCTTTCAACAGATTGCGTGTGACACGGATAGTGGGGAAATATAAATGGTGCGAATGATTCTTGAAGGGTGAGGGACAACATGTATGAAGAATTGAAATGCGAAGTAAGCGTCGACTCTATCCAGCCGTGCTCATTTATCAGTAGATAATATTAATCAGCTCCAAAGTTGATTACGGGTTTTACAAATTTACGAAATGAATCAGCAAATTCACTTATACAAATTTCTAGAATTCGTTTGAGGGCCAACAGTCGAACGCTTTGTTGAGGATCACACAGCATAGCGCACAGCAGATTTTCGCTGTGAATGCTGAATGCGTTATGCTGGATCACTCTGTGGCACACTCTTGTAACGCGTTCATCATTGATGTCAGTGACATAACGTATCATATTAAATATATGTATAGGTGCTTCACTGAAAGAAGACTTCGATTTGATAGAAAACCATGAACGCGCGTATACCCGAATCACAAATCGTGCAAGTAATACCAAATTAGATGACGGATCTATTTCAGATATATAGCGTCGTAAAATACGATTACAATTAGTTACATTCAAAGCTAAACATTCTATAGTTGAATGTTGAGATACATCCAGAAATTACGGTAAACATCTAAATATGTTGGTAGTTGATGTTTGCTCATTAGTTTTCTATTAAATATATCACCATGAATTGTATTACGTAGATCCATTGCGTTAAATTAGAAATACAAATTAAAATAAATTTAAATTTATAAATATAAACAATACAATTGCGCATGCGCAGCAATATTTCGAGATTATTATTTTAAATAAATTTTTGGGCTTTAAAAGTTATGTCGCACCGCCAATATCGAACCAAATTACATAATTATTATAAAAATAGTGTCATGAACATCATATCTATAGATTCTGATGTGAAGCAGTATGATCTGTAAAATAAAATCACTCTTAGTGTACACGTCCCTCTTATCCACAAATCGACAGACCACAACTCCCTCTTCATTTACCAGCTTCACGTTTTCTCCTACTCCCATGGACACATTCTCGAGTTTTGGGAATGATTTTTAGGTTTTCCGAATAGTTCCGACAAGATGAGTATCCATTGAATGTAACGTAATGGCAAGCTTAATGGATGTATAATAATTATCTGTATATAGGATATGTGATCTATACAGATAATTATTTAATAGTTCCATCACCATGTTATAGGTAAAGCCCTCGCCGGATACAAATCTTGCCTCACTACCCGAATAAATCTAATACCCTGACCCGGAATCACATAGCGAAAAAAATTTAAACCCGCGTTTTATTGGTTTCATAGGCATATACTGCATGAAGCTGATTTGTCCATTGAACTTAATCATTCCCTCATCTATGGATAAATGTGTCCCCGGGATAAACATCTCCTGGAAGGAAGCTTCCAGTGGATTCAGAACATGGCGTACCTATTTGTATATTATATTTATATCTCTATAGTTGAATATTTGTATTGATGACATACTAAACGAAAATATTGTAAATATCTATACAGTTGACTATACTTTTTGTATGAACATAACTTCAAATAAATACTGCTAAATAATATAGTAATTATTATAATAACTTTATGGAGACGATCTATAGGATTTGTCTCGGGAGCCTCGATACAGTGAAGATATCTTTGTATCTTCTCATATCTTTCTCTGGTGATGCGCCGAGATACGTATGAGCCCGCAATACACGTTAATAGAAGTTTCATCCCAAAACATACGATAATTGGGAAGTATGCATATGCCCAATAGAATAAGGAATCCGAAGAAGAATATCAATTCCTCTTCATAGGTACGGAAATCGGAGCCTACAATAAAAAAATGTAATTAATAGTTTAAATAATAAGTTAATAATCTTTAACCTTTCTTCTCTGCATAAGCATTCGTACCTATCACTATATCAGAGAAGAAATTTCTTCCCAAAATCGCAAATAGGTACTGCAAGGGAGTTACAGTGGCGCTGCCAACGACCACTCTACTTGCAGTATAGCTGGGGTATTCCCTCTGAAGCATTTCTGTGTTCCACCCCTCTTCTTCAAATACCTAAATGATTTTACGATAGTCATTATTAAGGTAGTTTTATACTAACACGATTATATATCAAATATATATATTTGTGGAACTTTTACTATAAATTATAAAATAATTAAATTCAGTGCAATTAAATAAACAGTACGATACATTATATATATATATATATATATATATATATATATAATACTAACATTCCAATTAACGAACCCCTCAATCCTACGCCCTCGACGACCTCTCCTTACACTTCCTCGACGAACACCACCTGCCCTAACAAGACCACTTCCTCCTGCCCTTCCAAGACCACTACCATCTGCCCTTCCAAGGCCACTACCACCTGCCCTTCCAAGACCAATACCACTACTACCTGCCCTCCCAAGACAAATACCACCTACCCTTCCAAGACCACTACCCCCTGCCATCATCTCGTCATCACTTTCATAGCTCCGCTTTCTTAGTGTGCTCAAGGCAATTTCATCAGAAGAATAACTTAGATCCTGTAATTAATAATTTTATAAATTTATATATTGCAAGCAATAAATAATTTAATAAAATTAATAATAAATAAAACTATAATGATTGTTAATTAAAAAATACTATAAATAATTTATATAAACTAATAGATATAACGTTACATAAAAATATATGTTATTCTGTAAATTACATATCATATTTGTTTATAACTTTATTTTATATAAACTAATAGTCTATTAGTAATAGATATAACGTTACATAAAAATATATGTTATTCTGTAAATTACATATACTCATTCTCTATTACTATTTATAATATTTATCAAGTTTTTATTGAATTTCGTTACATGTTAGATCTCATTGAATCTTTGATTTTGGCATATATCATCTTACAACATCATATTGTATTTCTTATAAAAGCATATTACTTTATAAATTTATATTTATAGAATTAAATATACAACATTAGTTTATATTATATCAACATATATAACAATATATAATAGTCTATTTAAAATTATAGACACACATAAAACAAATTTAAAAAATTTAATTATAAATTTATTATATCATATGTGCTGCCAATAAAAGTATACTACTTTATAAATATATATATTATATATAATATATAAGTAAATACATAAGTGTATACTTATATATACTGCATATTATATTTGTATTACATATATTATGCATTATTATTATAAAATTAAAAACAAATAATTATAATTTATAAATTATTTATATAGTATATATAAATGTAATCATTTATATAACAAGCAATAGAGCATATACATAAATACATAAAATATATAATTATATATTAAATATATATAATATAATATAAATGAATCAAATAAAAATATTATATATATATTAACCTATTAACCTGTGCCGTCGAGTCGTATCCGACCCCTGGCGACATTTATGACAGCAGCTCTCCAACTCCTAAACTGCGAGGCTATCTTAAATCCGCAAGGGAGGATTGTTTCTGAGAAAATCGTCTTGAAACACATAGATACTAATAGCTACCTACAATTATATATATATATATATATATATATATATATATAATATATAATATAATATAATATATTAATATAATATAATATATTAATATTATATATATATATATATATATATATCATCCTAGATCTGCAGCACCAGCACAATACTTGTTGTCTGTAGATTATATCGTTCTTTTATTTGTACGACTCTCCATTTTTCTTTTTACGGTTTGAATTCGATGTAAATCTAGTTTCGTGGTCCCTTTGTTTTCGCTTTCGATGTTTATATCCAGTTCTTTAGACATTTCGACAATGATACAAACCTCCTCTAAAATAGTTATATAATCAAATGTTAAAATCTTAACAATTAAAGAATATTATACCTTATCCGTTATGCTCCATAAAACATTATGCAGACTTTCGTTAGCATTTTTGGTACCTTTGCGTTAAAATGAAGATAACAGTTCGGACTTTGTCATCCTTTCGAATACACTATTCACATAAGGCTGGCATTTATCATTTATATAAAGTGGTTGTGTTCCTATATTATGATGTACTTCTGTTCCTAAATGTAGTTATCGAAGAAATTAAATTGTATAATATGATTATCGATATACCTTCCGTTATAGCCTTCTTATAGAAACATTAATTCCCACAAAATTTATGCTGGGGCTTTTCATCTGTAGATATCGCATGGTAGTAGCTGGCCCAAATATCATTGTATTTGTTACTACTGCGGATCTAAATAGTTTATATAATTATTATGGTTATTTTTATATTACAAGTAAACTAACCGCTCTACTGTAATATATTTCAAATTTTTTGATGTAGTTAATTGTCAACTGCCAACGTAGACCTTCACCGGTTCGTATCTTATCCTTAGCTGCGACATCCTTCACTTTTCGCAAGTGATAGCCTAGTTATATATATGCAAATGTTTTATATAATGCCATTTGTTATGAATATAGTAACCTAAACGTTTGTGGACATGATTTATACATTCCTCTTTTTTCAGCAAGTAGTCTCCGTTACTGACTGCAGTGAATAGCTTCGTATCTCCATCACAAAGCATAATATAATATTTTGCTCTATTGTCATTTAGAGAACAGAGCCACAAATTCTTAGCCGCAATAGCCTAGTGTATTAGTATTGTTTAGTTATTCATTTTATTATTATATTCAAAACTAACTTCCATTCCTCCGGAAGATCCAGTATAATTTATTAGACACTCGTTGGCATGACTTTGATCTTCATCTTTGTTCAAGGCACATATCTAGGTTTAAAATTATAAATAAATTATAAATTTGCATAAATAGTTACACATGATTTCAAAATCAATAACCAGACCAGTGTAATATTCTATTACAAAGACTATTGTATTTAGATTTATGGCCCCGACTGAGCCATGTACCATCAAAGGTTACCACAAGTTCCTTCTGAATATTAGATTGTCCTACATATTCCTCCGACTTCAATACATACCGCATAGCTTCCTTACAAGCATCCCTAGCCAACTAGAACAATTTTATCTATTATATAATGATACACAAATATAATAAAAAATCTTCATTGCTGATATTGAAATATAGTGCGATATTTTTTGTTGTATTTGTGGTGTAGAGGAGATAATCCTAGATGCCGCATGAAGTTCTGGTGTCCTTTATAATATGACCCCGTATCCATAGTAGATTTCGTAGACATTACATTGAAAGTGAATGCGGAATGGGAATCACCCATTCTAGGCGATGACCACATACTTCCCAAGTCATCACAGTTCTGATACGTCAATAGTAGCTTAGAAACAACACTACGTGAAGTAGAATTCTGAATTTTGAACCTAGCAATTATAATAATTAGATAATAATTTTAGTATTTTTTAATGATACCTTTCCATGACACTTATGACACACCAATAACTCCAACATCCATTTGAATACATCATTAGTTATCAAGCGTGTACCTGATATCACCTCTGGTTGGCCTATGTTATTACATTCATACCGTATAAAGAATTTTCTTTCAGTCGTTGAAAGAATATTTGATTGGGATGATGATAAGGATGATTCTTCTCTACTTTGATACACCATTGATACCATAGTATCATCACTGCTTGTATCTATGTTGGAAATAGGTAATAAATAAATAAAATGACCTATAATATAAAACTATATACATTTATAATATTTTACCATAGATCATGTATATATTAATGAATGAATGAATGAATGTTTATTTATACACAAAAATAACGTTAGACGTTCTCTATTGTGTAAACATAAATATAAAATAACAAAATACACAACAAAATATAAATCAGTTGAAAATAATAAAATTAATTTTTATGAATTAATAACAATAAATTTGATTTAAAATAAGAATAATTGACATTAGTTCTTAGTCCTAAAGGTAGCGCTTCTATATAGATACGATGACAAATACTTTTAATAATATATACAAATACAATATATATATATATAATAAATATAATAAAGTTAATAAGAGTTATTAAATAATATGTTAATGTAATATATTCCTATATAAATCATATATATATATATATATATATAGGATTTATACCTATATAACATTTAATATGAAATATATACATATATTATATACTAATAAATTATAATTATAATCGTAGTTGGCAATTAATATATTCTAAGTATATATTTGAAATTTATATATTCATAATATGAATTTCATATTATATGTAAATCAATTATTTCATATATTCTATATATAAATATATAAATTTGTTATAAATATATATTAATCTATACATTTCTGTAACCTTGATTTCCATATATGCTGTTAATGTTTAAGTTAGATAGATATTTGTATATCATTTATTTTTACCCTTTTAAAATCTTACTTGTTATAACAAGTAAAATTATATACAAATAAAATGTTACACATAGATGTCAAGGTTTTAACATATACAAATATATGCATGATAGGCTGTTACAATATATGATTATCACTTACAAATTTATAATATTAATAAAAGTTCTGAACCTATAATTATATATCTACATTATTCAAATAATTATATACATATATTGATATATCCAATATACAAGACATATTTCTGTCTGTTCACTATGTTAAATAATTATAATGACCTCATTTGATGCTCTCATCTGTGCTTTTAAAAAGCTTCCATTTACATGTCGCATGCATCAAAAGTTGAATCGATATTCCGAATGAAAGGTTTCTAAACCTAGATCGTTACGTAGATAATCCAAAGCATCTGCGACATTAGTGCTGAATATTTTAACAGCCAAGTTCACCTATTGTTTAATATATTTATATTAATACTTATATATTTCTATACATTATATGAATATAATAATGATTATAATTATTATAAATATATTTATATACTTCGATTCACACTTATCAAAAACATTTATAAGTTAATCACTATATTTATATAAGTTTTTTCATAATCTGTTGTCTAAACTGAATGTCTTTTTTTCTTAGTTTATTCCCAAAGTGTAGCGTTTCCGTAGATTGGTAATCATTCAGTGCTTTAATATTAATATACCTCCATGAGATGTATTCACCTAGTTATAAATATTAATATATAAAATATGTATAATGCCATATAGTATATACAAGTATTATATACAATATTATAATAAGTGTATATATATATATATATATATATATATATGTTATGATATTAGTATTCATAGAATTAAATACATATAATTCATATATCATCTATGATAAAATACCTGATGCATTCTTAATTTATCATATTGATTTAGATTATTCCGAATTAACTTAAGCATATGACAGGGATCCAATAAAATATCAATCTTGATAGTATCAACACTTGGATGACTAAAAGTAGAATCTAATGTATTCATATTTAAATACAAGCGCTGTCTCTCCCTATCTCACAATGGTAATACCAGAATAATTTATAAAACACTAAAATGTAAACTTTAAAAGTTCAGCTGTTAACAAAATAATTCAGCGATATATTATTTACAAGTATAAATACAATTTAATGTATCTACTATAAAGTTAAATATGATATATTATTTTAATATTATAATGTACTATATTTAAATACAATTTTGCATTAAATTTATAAACTAAATGATCACAATAATAATATATAATGAAATAATTAATTATTTTGATGAACAAATTATTTTTCAAATTAAATGTTTTTAATTTATTTTAGTTTTTATATAATATATAGATGTATCTATATGTTATAAATTTACATAAACAACTATATAATATTATTGATTTACAAAATCAAGTATAAAGCATAATTAAGAAGTTATGGAGCTTTATAAAGCGACTGACGGATTAATACTAGGCGAGTGAGCCAACAAACAATTAAAACTATGAATATGATTTTTTATTTTTATGATTAAATATGTTTTTATAATATGTTTATTAAAGTAATTTCTTCGATTTCTCTTTTCCATTTTTAAATATAGAAATTCTGTCCAAATTATCTTAGACAATTATCTTAGATAATACAACATTAGAACGGTGACGTACAAAATAACAAATAACGGGAATGACAAATTTGAATAAATAATTTACATATATTTTCTTTATATATTATATTATTATGATAATGGTTAAACAATAAATATAATGTGCATGTATATACTTTATAAATTAAGGTGTTGGCTGAATATTTATATTATTATTTTTATTTTTATCCATTTATAAAAATATATTATACGAAGAACTACTTGGGGCCGGTGCCAGATATCAAGTTTTACATGGTGAACATATGAGATGTATGCTTTACTAAAAGCACCATAACTCTAGAAATACAAAATTTACTATACTATTTTTTTATCTTGTATATTATATGTATAACTAAATATATAATTATAATTTACAATTTATTGATTAGTATAATATCAAGATAATGTGACCTACATATTACCATTTATAAAAAAATAAAAATTCCAAAGATGTCCATAAATGTTAAATTTATTATATGTAGCTATGAAATATATTCAGTATATATTTAGTATAAATAGTTATATTTTAGGAGTATACTATTATATATAAATTCTCAAAGTTTCATTTAGTTTGATAGAGTAGTTCAAAAGTTACGGACCTTCAAATATATAAAAGTAGTTTATAAAAAAGAGCTGAGATTTATCAGTGATTTAAAAATTTTAAATTTTTTTTTTTTTTTTTACAAACAGCACCATATCTTTAGAAATACATCAAATACTAACCTACATTTTGTATATTAACACTATTATTATAATAGAATATGCAGAGTTTTTAAAATTAAAAAAAAATAATGTAGAAATAAATAAAATATTTATATTATATCTTGTAAAAAAAATAATGAATATATAAATAAAATATTTATATTATATCTTGTATAGTACATATATATATTTATATTATTTACATATTTTGATGTAGTTCAATAAGCAAAGTGTTGAGTAACAAATATAAATTTATAATAAAAGAGATATAGAATGATAAAAAACAATAATATATATATATATAACATTTACATAGATTCATGTAGTTCAATAAGAATGACAAATTGTTATGAATAAAAGAGATATAGAATGATAAAAAACAATAATATATATATATAACATTTACATAGATTCATGTAGTTCAATAAGAATGACAAATTGTTATGAATAACAAATATAGGATATATTCACATAATATAATCCAATATATAAAAAAAGTTAAATTATATATATAAATGACAAATTTTGAATATGTATAAAGAATACAAATATATATAATGAATATAATAAAATAAAATATAAGATATGATATATATAATAGTAATGATACAATAAAATAAAAGACAAATATTTACAAGGGTGCACTACCAGCACCATAAATGGAGTCGGCTTTAGATCTTCTGTTGTGTTTCTTTATTCTAGTCTCCCTCGCACCAGATAGACGCTTATTTATGACAATAGCTGATGCAGACACAGTAGAGAATTTTCTACCAGATTTTCGACTTAGCAGATCCTCGAAGACATACTCTCCAAAGTTAAACGTAGTAACCGCCTTCGCTACAGCACATTCAAGAGAGGCACGAGATACAAATTTGGTCTGTAATAACGATATCTATAAATATATGAAAAAAGTTTTATAATGATATTTATACCTTTGAACAGAGTGATCACACAGGATTATGTAGGCATTCATTGGCATTGTGTATGCCTTTTTTTTGCAGATATCTAGAAGTTCCTTTGTTGATAGCTTTTTGTAGACCAGCTCTACATACGGGGGACAGTAGAATTTAGGCTAGTGCCTAATGTACTGTGAGATGGTATATCAAGACCTATAAATAGTAGTTTATAACTTCTATATTTATAAGTATATTTATTACATACCTTCATCTATTGCCTTCTTTAATTTACACCGCACCATTTGTGATTAGGTTTTTCATCAGTGGATGTGCAATGATAAAACGTTGCCCTCCAGTCTGGACATTGTCCCATTTTGATGCAGCCGAAACTCTCGACAAGTGATAGGTTAGGCGCTTGTGCACGTGGTTGATACATTCTTCCTTCGATACAGGATATGGATTTGAATGAGCTTTTCCATCTCCGTCAGAGAGCATTACTGAATAACGTAGCTTATTCTTATCAGACCGGTTCCACATAGACACCGCTGCTTGTATCTAATAATCATATAATAATATAATTATATAAGGATATTGTACATCTATAATAATATAATTATATAAGGATATTTTACATCTATAATAATATTTACCTCCATTCCACCAGAGTAGCCTTTACAATTATTACAGCACATATTTTGGTGAGCATCTCTCCAAATTTCATCATCATCTTTATGAGCAACACAGGTCTATATTTAGAGTAATATATTAGTTTTATTCTAAAATATAATTATTTGATTTACAAGACAGTATTTACTTAAAATTTCAAAATCAATTACTAATCCGGAATAATACTCAATAACGAAAGCGATTCCATAATTCGATTTGAATCCTCACTTCATCTAGGATCCATCATAAGATATCATGATGTCCTTTGGAATACCATCAGATTGAGGGAGATAGTCTTGTACATTATCATACACTATACGTACAACTATTTGGCAGACAGAATGGCTACCTATAAAAATATTGATTATTAGTTGATAAAATAAATAATATATTATAATATACCTCAAGAGATTCTGCTGCAATGAATTTAGCGTTCTTTTGGAAGGATGTATGGCTCATTGCGTGTAGACCCAGATTTCCAAGGAAGGTTTGTAAAGATTTTCACAGCATACCAGAACTGTAAGCTCTCCTGACAGCTTGGTAATTGTAAATAAATGGAGACTTATTCGAGTCATTGATTCTGTCGTTTTTCCATGTTTTGATAAGCTCCCCACAAGAAGAACAACTTATGTGTACCCTTTCAGATACACACCGATAAGATCCTTTGATAGTGGTAATCGTAACTGTACCGACCACTTTGCATTTCATGCAACATAGCATATAGAATACAGCCTGGAAGAAGGCTACATCCACAAGTCGGTTTGGAGTCTTGAGAGGAAGCGGTTCTTCCTCATCACTAGAAATAGACTCGTAGGCATCAAACTTTCTTTGGCTAGTTGTTAGCATATCTTCCGAGGTAGCGATATCAAGTTTCACCAGTCTTATTCTGAAAATAGTATTGATATATCGATATTATAATAATTGTATAAGATACATAATTATTTTATATATAATTTATATATAAAGTAGTTATATAATTTAATTTAGTTATAAATTTGAAAATAATCGTCATGAATTTTTATACGTATTTTTCAGATCGATTAAACTATAATTTATACAGTTTTAGTCAAATTACAAAGTTAAATTTGTTATTTATCTATCTAACTAAAGATAATAATTTAATTTAATAAATACATATAATAATATAATGAATATATAGTAGTTATATAATTTATTTTAGTTATAAATTTGAAGATAAATTTCATGAATTAAACCTAGTAACCCCTATGTTGCATCGCCCCTATTATCCCCTGTGTTGCAGCGCCCCTAATAAGCGCATCGGTCAGCACCCCTAGTAACCCCCATGTTGCATCGCCCCTATTATCCCCTGTGTTGCAGCGCCCCTAATATGCGCATCGGTCAGCACCCTTAGTAACCCCCATGTTGCATCGCCCCTAATAGGCGCATCGGTCAGCACCCTTAGTAACCCTCATGTTGCATCGCCCTATTATCCCCTCTGTTGCAGCGCCCCTAGTAACCGCATCCTTCAGCCCCAGGCACGCGATAACGTATGTGCGGTGTATGCTTGCGTGTGTTAATGCTAACCCTACACTCTAGGTGACGCCTAACGTATCTAGAATTTAGGTTGTTTTGAGATGTTGGGGTTCACTATGAGTTTTGCGTTATTTTAAAGTGTATTAGTTCGGTTAGTCATAAAATAATAAAATAAAATTCGATAAACTACTTAAAATGAATGAATATTTGATAGCAATATAATAATTTATTGAAATTAGATAATTTAACCAATCACTGGTTGATTATTAACCATCAATTATTACATTTTATTCACAGATAAACCTTTATATTATTGAACACGATTTAATTTATGAAATAATAGTGTATAGAAAAGTCCATACAACCATGTCCAACCCTGACGACTATTAGTATTCTATGCTATATCTAGCTATAGCTATATTATATACTAGTGTACATATATGCTCATAGATTAATAATAAATATTATTTACTAAATAATCACACATTGTGTCTAACACGAATCACATGTAATACGTACGCATACATCACATACGTGTACGCATGCGTTATGACATGCAACGCACCCGTACATTATCGTACACACATAAACCCACAGATACTTACTTGAACTGCACTAACCAACTTTACGAACTGCACTGTAAAACTTAATACTAAAACATTTCCATACAATTAATTATTATTATTTTATTTTATTTTTTATATTAGATGTCGCCATATTACTTCGGAACAATTTTTTACATATTTTTCTGATCGATTCAATTATAATTTATACAGTTTTAGTCAAATTAAATTTGTTATTATAAACCTTCTTTTCCATGCTTCTTTTTTTCGCTAGTCTACTCCGTTTACTCGGGGGCGACATAATACGACTTATTATATTGAAGGTTTCAGCAAAAAGGAAGTGAATTTGTATCTTATAAATTGTGCTTTTATCCCATTGGCTGTACGTTATATCCCGTTTATCCTACATGTATATCACGTAGCGACATCTATTGTTATTATAGTTTTAAAATTTTAAAATTGTAAATATATTATTGAAGTAATAATCTAAAATGTATACCTATTATATGAATTATTTAGCAAATATTTGACTACAAATATTAATAATTATTTGTACACAAATTTTAATAATTATTTGTACACACTTATATTTATAAATGCTTATTTATAGCACTTATATATACTTTTATGCATTAAATCATATATCATTTTAAAGGGAATTAATTAAATTTACTGATTTTAATATAATATCATTTTTGAAAAATAATATATTTCAAAAAAAATTCATGTGTGTCGCCCTTATAGAACTAACACAATTTTTACAATACAGTTTAGAAATATACTCACAAATATCTAGACTTATTAACGAAATCGCATTGTCCAAAAGACTACTTTGAGGGAGCGTAGTGAGTGCCGTGATGAATGGAAGAGTTAGAACGATGGGCGAAACAGGGAGTTTTTTTTTAAATTGTTCTAATTTTAGTAAGAACTCACCGGCATCTAAATTGTAGTTACTACCTCGTACCTTTGAAAATAACGAATCAACCATCCAGAGCGTATTCTAGAGAAAAAGTTTGAGACTACATCTTGAGCACAATTGTTCGTGGTGTGATTTGTAATGTTAAACTCAGATTGTAGATGATTAAAGAGGCTAATCATGTGGCGAACATTCTTTCGCCATCC
This sequence comes from Osedax fenrisi, assembly GCA_964019155.1. Classification (NCBI taxonomy): domain Eukaryota; kingdom Metazoa; phylum Annelida; class Polychaeta; order Sabellida; family Siboglinidae; genus Osedax; species Osedax fenrisi. Next base: position 23,741,059 of record OZ025246.1, read on the forward strand.
AAGTAACCTAGGAAGGGTATTGGTATACTTGGCTCCTTCATATCGTATAGAGTTTTGCTTCTGTAGAGCAGCATTCAAAAAAGTCATAGATTTCCCTTCACTCTATAAACCTACTTATAAGGATTGGTGTCAATTCCTTTTGAATTGAAAATGTCAAAGAGACAATTAAAAAATTCACAGAATTCAGCAGTGTGGATGGCCTCTTGTGGCAATTTGGATGAGAGCATTATAAGACTACGTATACCAGAGGCTACACTCTGAGAAAGTGTTTCAGCAGCGTAGTCAACCCTCATCTTGCTGAAACTCGTCAGGTGCATTTGGTTTTCTGATAGTTTGCCAGCCACTTGTATCTTGTCAAATTTCTTAATATTATAGAGAACCTTAATATGATCAAAATAGATGTTGCCTCTATTATCTCTTTAACTAGATTGAATATTTTATTTTATATATAATCATATATATATAGAAAAAATTAATATATACATAATATTATATAATATACTAATAAATTATAATTATAATCGTAGTTGGCAATTAATATATTCTAAGTATAATATATATTTGAAATTTATATATTCATAATATGAATTTCATATTATATGTAAATATATTATTTCATATATTCTAAATATAAATATATAAATTTGTTATAAATATATATTAATCTATACAAATAGGTGAATACTATATACTAACTTGGTGAAATAATACACTTTCTATAGCTGCCTGAATATCTCTTGCGAACTATCTTTACCTTTGTCTGAAATATCATACGAGTCAGTTTTAATTAGAAGTTTTAAAATATTTATATTTAATTGATAAATATCTATATGCGAACTATATATTATAAATGTTAATAGAACAGCGCTGAACAACCTGGACAGATTTCTTTATTGCCGCCGTTCTGAGTGGTATACCGGGTGGACTTGTTGGAGTACTTTATAAATATACCTACTGTTTGATGCCTTCCATTTTTTATTATAGTTATCCAATATTATTATATTTTGTACCTTCCCATTTAGCATAGAAATATGCTCTTATTTTTTAATATTGGTATCTTTTTTATGGCACTGTCAATTTTACCAACTAAATACAATCCGGTCAATAATAATACAATAATAATACAAAAATACAAATGCATAAACTGTAAGTAAATGGAGTTATATAGTATTATTATTATTATTATTAAATTTTATTTAAACACTTTTTAAACGGAAAAAAAACGTTAACAAAGGTGTGTACACATTCATAAAAAATATGTGATTAAATAGATTAAATAAACGATGGAAAATAAATAAGGGTTAAATGTATCATTCATAAGATGAGAAAAGGTGAGTTTTTAATTTATAATAATATTAACCAATTAGTAAATAAGATTTATGTAATATTAATACAAATTATTATCTACAAATAAATAAATGATGACTTATCTTTGTCTAAATAATCATAGATTAAAATGATAAATAAAATGAGTTGTTAATAAATATGTAAACAGGAAGGTGTGAAGTAGATATGAGTGTAGATAAAAGATAAAGTATCATCCTCATTTTGGGTAAATAGAATTTTCCAACAAATAAATTTATAAAAAATATATTGCAATGATATTCATTATTTTTATCAACATTGTTTATTATCAGAACATGTGATGATTAAATAGAGTTTCAAGTATTTTATAGATTATACTGTATTTAATTGGTAGCAAGTGTAATATTTTCATGTAAGGTGATATATGGGTTCTAGAGAATTTAATGATATTGTATATGAGTCAGACAGCTGCTTTTTGTAAAAGTTGTAATTTGTGTAGTAAATATATATTTCCAGAATATTGAATTAATATACAGAAGAATATTCAGAAGCTATACGTAGCTTATATTAAGAATATCCTTATAACAAAAATATCAAATATCTATAATATAATAATAATTATGAAATAAGAAAATATAATAATAATTAGGTATTCCATTAATAATAGAATTACAGTAATCTAATTTAGGTAGAATAAGGGATGTTACAAGAAGTTTATAAATGTTTGGTATTTTGTCTGAAAATTGTGATAGCTTATAACAAAATTTAGAGATTTATTTGTATTGCCGTTTTGATTAGTAGTACTAATAGTATTAGTACTAGTATTACTACTACTCTATACGTATACATATATAATGTTATTTTGTATTACGTTTATATATAAATATATATTACCTTTTAATAACTGGCTCAGTATAATTTGTGTGAAGTATATTATTCTAATTGTTTTATTACTACATATTGTTTTTCTGTATTAACATAGCAACATATTTTCCAACAATTAATAAATATTTAATTTTTCCAATACTATCATATTTATTAGTGATGTATTTCAATATGTATTTCAAAATACATTTATTTATTTCTCAACCTTGTTATGCTCATGTATTATCCAGCTCAGATTGCTTATTTAACAATTAGTATTCAGTGTACTCAATATATTAAGGGATTAAATATAACAATAATAATAAAATAATAATATAATAATAATAATAATATCAGATTCAGTTGATGACCGAGATCAAAAACCCAGGTATGGTATAGAAGTTATATTTCAATATGTATTTCAAAATACATTTATTTATTTCTCAACCTTGTTATGCTCATGTATTATCCAGCTCAGATTGGTTATTTAACAATTAGTATTCAGTGTACTCAATATATTAAGGGATTAAATATAACAATAATAATAAAATAATAATATAATAATAATAATAATATCAGATTCAGTTGATGACCGAGATCAAAAACCCAGGTATGGTATAGAAGTTCTATTGAACTTATCGAGATACCAACCTGCTCTTGGTAATGAGAGAATTAATACAAAATGAATAAATACAAAATGAATAAATATAAATAAATATTTTACAATTCTATATTGTTCATTCGTGTTCTGTCTCATAAAAAAGCAATACAATAAAATTAAATATATCTCTCAATACCAAGAAATCATCATGTATATAACAATAAAATAATAATAAAATATAATAAAAATATATAATAAAATATTAAAAAATGTAAAAAGATACTAAAATAATAAATAAGTTAAACTATAAAAATCAAAGAAAACTAAAGACCAAAGGCTAGAGATAAAAATATGTACAATACGAACAATTTAAAAGAGCTAAAAAGAAGAAAAGATGATCATGTAAATAAGATAACAAACAATACAGATAAGGTGTAAGTGATTACATATAACTATTTAAAAGCATGTTTTTAATATGTATTGTAAAAGTATTCAAATTCGTCAAAGATGATGTGGTTGTATTTAAAGAATTCCATAAATATGCGCCTCTGTAACGAATACTAAATTTATCATGATCAAATCTTATTTTTGGTATTAAGAATGTTCTATTTAACCTAAAAGTATATAAAGAGCAATTATAGGTAAATAACTTACAAATTGAACTATGCAAATAATGATTGTTATATATTCTAAACATATATTTATAAATGGATATATTTATTATATCTTTAAATTTAAGAATGTTATGTCTTAAAAAAATGTAATCGAAGATAAAAATAATCGCAAAATACATATTCATTTCAATAAAAATGTCCAAATAGTCTACTTTTTAATTGAGATCGAGAAGTTGTCGTACGAATAATATTCGGGAGTAAATTCCATAGAGTTGGTACCGCAACAGAAAAAGCAGAGTTACCAAAACATGAATTTGTATCAGGCATAATAAGTTTCATTGCATGGCAATCCCGTCTTGGTCTATTACTGGTAGCAATTGATAATAATTCAGCCAGATACTTAGGTGCACCCGTGTAGATTGCTTTATGAGCTAAACATAACAATTTGAGTTTACAAAGATCACGATATCTGAGCAAATCAATAATATAATATTAATATATTACATAAAATATTATCTATAGATAATATGCATATATGAAAACTAAATATATATATATATATTTATACATCCTTTCCTATTATAAATTCATACTTTTTTACACATTGAATTAATATTGTATTCATTTGATTACATATACTATTTTTTTTATAACCTGTAATACATCTTTTTCCAATGAATCTTGTTTATTAAAATAGATAATAAATAAAATATCAATAATTTGTTTATATATTTATTATAAATTTAATTTTGTCCTATATTTAGTTAATTATAATACTAAATGAAATAGTTATATGGTATTTGTATATGAATCATGAATCATGATTTATGATATTATTTTATATTAATAATAACTTATGCTATGTTATTTGTCTTCCGAATAGTATAAAAGGGTGAATATTTTATTATTTGTTTGCCTTTTGGTTCTTATAGAAAAGATAGTACTATCATTTAAAAACTACATACATTTTGTGTACATTTTAATTATTTAATTTTATAAATGTTTATTTGTTATTACATTTAGTTATCTATAATAATTTGTATATTCAAAATGTTAGGTTGAAATTCCCATAAATCTCACAGTAAAAAAGTGAGTTAAAATCCACTCAGTGTACGATGCCTTGACGTGGTTGAGTGGCTTCTATGAATAGATCCAAATGCGTACTACATTTTAATTTATTTTCGGTTATACAATAAATATAAAATATAAATATGAACCCTTATATTAGACTTGCATTACCTTGTATATAAACCTATATATATTCCTACTAAATTATTATATTTGTTATATTAATATCAGTATTATTTAGTATGTTCCTATACTTAATCTACATTAGTGATCTGGATGTGAATAATAATAGAAACACAAAAACAGAATGTAGTTACTACGTCATCATCCACAGACACAAACCCGAGCATATCTACTGTTACCATAACCCAACCACTAATCTGGGAACACAACACTGCAGTATGGTTTGTAATAATTGTAGCAGGGTTCAATAATACATGTATAACGAATAATACCTTTACATATAATCAATTAGTCTCTACCATTAATTATGCAGTAACATCTAGGTTCATATATATATATACTAGATAGAACGACAACCTTTAACAATACCTTAGAGTGCTGGAACCTTCACCTTGTTAAACAGCTCTTCTAAATATATCAGTCATATGATAACGTAGATAGACTTATCTACTAAATACCATGCAACGAATGAATGGAAGCCAGTTATAAACGGAGATATTTCGAGAACTATTCATGTAACTGATATAACCTATACAACAAATATTATCAGGTTTACCTTATAATAGATCACTCGAATACCTTGTCGAATATGCCAATGCTATTAATGTATAAGAAACAGTCCTATATATAGTAAAACTATTTTCTAATATGGATATAGTTAAATGATACCACCAGGGGCCAGTACCTATGGCCAGGATTTATGTTTTTTCAGTTTAAAAAAAATACAAATTCAAGTATTAAATTTAAAATTATTAAATTAAGATTACAATGTTAAATTATATTTAATATATAATAATATGATATTTGTTATTTTAATTTGGTGGAGTCCCTTCATCCCATCTAGGAACTTGGATGGAGTTTTCACTTAACCATATATAGCTCTAATGTCATTTGAATCCACTCTCATAGTAAGACATCCATGGTTTTAATAAGAGCCGATCATTCATTTATACACAATTATATAAGATCACTTCTAAATAATATGTTGAGACTTATTGTAATGGTCCGAACGAGGCTCGAACTCATGTCCTACTTCTTCTGTATCTGACTCATTAGCCAACTAAGCCACACAGGCAGTTATGAATATATAATAACCAACAAATAATATTTATTAGATAACTTTATATAGATTTAGTTTTAAATATATAAAAGTCAAGTATCAAATTTAAATTAATATTATAATTTTAAATTGTATAATACTTGTATGATATATCATATATGAACAAAATATTAAAAACAATTTTTTTATTAATCTAATCAAGTATTTTTAAATTATATTTTTCAAAATATATATACATGTATATATATATATTTTATATATTATATATTAAAAAATATGTAATTACTTAATATGTAATTAATACATTTATTTTTTAAAGTACTATAATAAATATAAATATCAAAAACAATAACAGTAATGTAAAAAAATATAAACTAAAATAAAATATAATATAATAATTAAATATATTATAGATTGTATTATATACAACTTAATTTGATTTCCTATATAGTAAGACTATTCTGAATTTTTTTTTCTAATGTTAAATTAAACTAATTAAACCAAATGTAAAACGATATTTCAATTATCCTTCAAAGAATCTTTAAATTTTACATTCAATTGTTTTATTTAATTCTTATTTTGTTCATAGTTTTTATACTAATTATTCGGTGACGATTATTTTAAATGGTTTCTAAAAAATGATTTTATTTTCTAAATAACTCACTTTTAGAAAATTAAATAATTATGATAAGAATTAGATTGATTATAATCAATCGTAATCAATTGATAATTATCATGGGGATTATTTCATATATCTTTTATCTCATGTGTGAATTCTCCCTTAAAATGTAGATCTCAACTCTTCAAATACTACTGCATTATATACGTCCCCTTATATATAACTATTTTTCAAAGCATCTAATTAGTTATATTAAATCTAACTATATATTTGACAGATTACAAAGTGCTTACGTACCTGTAGTACCGAAATACTAATCATTATAAATACAGGATATGTATGGCTTGACCTTGACTCCAATTAAGATACAATATTCTAAGATTCTATCATACATTTCTATCTATATCTGCTTTTGACACCCTGATCACCAATTAAGTATATATCTATTAAAATGTATCGGTATATGTGGTTATGCACTTAAATGAGTTAAATTACATAGTTATCGAAATGATTTGCTTCGATTGCACTAGTAATATAGTAATAATATACATTAATTAATAATAAAATTATACTATACTAATAAAAAGAGTATGACCAACGCCTAGAGGTCTGCTAACGCATATTTTGTGAAAGTTTTATTTTATATTTATTTTATGAGTGATTTAATTGCATTTCGTCCAGTAGTACAATTTTGGGTATCGTACAAAAATCAATACAAAAACACTTTAAATAAAGGATTTCAATATGCTCACATTATAATATATGTAATACACATTATCTTATTTTGAATGTCGACCAAAAATTAGTAAAAAATAATCCACTTTAAAACGAATTTATAAATTAATTCGTAATTTGAAAATATTTCATGATTAATAACTTGTACATTGTCACCTGAAAATATTATCAATCAGATATTGTAAATTAACATTGTGTCAAATTTGTTGTCAAACTTGATTATTGTGTATATTGGGGAAGTTCTCGCAAAAACAAATACATTATTTCATGCTTTACAACATGAAATAATAGATCTGATTTATTTATTTATATATATCACTAGAGTAATTACAACAAATTACATGCTATGCTATAATATTTTTTAATTGATGCGATCGAATGCTTTCTTTAACTACAATTTTTCACATTAATGAGATTTCCCATAATTATTCCATAATATAGTTGTTTTCAATTACTTACTCTTCAAAATCATGTTCCCCTATACAAATTTCATACTATTTCGTTTATTTTCCGAATAATTATCTTTTAATTTTATTTTTCATGACTTTCTACTTATATATAGTATATAGTATATATAATAGAATATATCTAGTAGAATAATAGTAGGGGAAAGTAACCGAATAAGGACACTCTCGGTATATTAAAAACCATAAATCCTACAAAAAAATATAATTTTTAATGAATAACATATTCATAATTATATAAACAGTCTAAATATATATTTGTTATTTTCAATTATCCATAATAGTGTTGATATATCCAATAAACTGATTATTTAATTACGGTTTTGAATTTATTAAAAAAAATAATAGATATAGCATAATAGAATATGTTAAAAACCAAAACAAAATATTATTATGGTAGTAATTAATGTAGTGTTATTTAATTTATGTCAATAAATTAAATCCATTTAGAAATAGCATAAAAAGCATCTTTTATGATACATATTTAAAAATAAATTATATAATATAGTAAGCCTATTTAGTATAATTGTATGTAAATATATAATCAATAAAATAGTATATATATATAATATAGACATCTCTAAATATATCGTCTAGATAAGAAACAAGTATTGCTTTATGCTAGTATATAATATATTAGATACACATGTAGGTACACCTATATGTATAAATTGTACTTTTCATATTGATTTTTAATTAGTGACATTTCAAATGTTATTTACACAGAATAATTATTTACATGTATTTCATATATAAAATTAACCGCACAGATAAAACTATTATAGAAATCTTACTAATTTGATTTGCTATATATAAATAACATACATCCGCAAAATAATATGTGGCCATAATTTTGATAATATATTAGAAAATAATTTATAATAGCTATTTTTTATCTAAATTTATAAAAAAAAATAATTTATACTTTTATGTATTTTTATATATATATATATATATATATATATATATATATATATATATTCATATATGAATTATATTGAAATGTAAAAATAAGGCTAAATATTGTTGTAACTTTATATTTCCTCTGTATATCACACAAAAATAAATAAAAATCATTGACTATATTGTTGTGTGCGGAGCTTTAGTAGGGGAGGGAAGGGGGTAGTGGCCGAGGAGGGAGTAGTGGCCGTTTTAATTAACGCTTAACTTGTGCTTGATAAGATAACAAGTTCTATATACAATATTTAGATAATCTAAATATCTATAATATATAGTAAATTTTTTTTATAAATAATTAATTAATTACTCTAATTTATTATATAATCATTTTTTGACAAAAAACATGATTATATATATTTATGCTTATTTATATGTAAGAGTATGTGTATATATAATTAAATCATTGAATCAAATAAGGTGCGTATGCATCATAAATATAATTATTTAATATTACATAATTGAAAAAATATATAAATCGAATACATTACTTGACACCTATCGCATTTTCTGGTACTAGAGCCTTGCCTTATTTTAGTGCTTTTGTTAATGCCTAATCAAACGTTTATATTAGTAGGATAGACACTATATATAAAAGTGAAATCACAGTATTCTAGAACTATATAATTACTAGTTAATTCAAAAAAATAAGATCCTTAAATTCAGTATTTATCATTTATATATTAGAAATCTTCTGAGGCATATTAATTATCGGCCACTACCCCCTTCCCTCCCCTACCTATACGGAGTAATTTATATACTATAGTAGAGATATATCTCTATATATTGAATGGTGCGATTTTAATGGCGTTGTGCGATATCCACTTAAAACCTTCTCAAGAATTTAAAAATGTATCGAAAAACAACAATATATTATTAAAAACTAAATTATTCTAAACATTATTTGCATAATTGCTATATTTGTTATCAAATATTAATTAAGTTATAAGCATATATCTAGAGGTCATATAAATCCCTAATATGGACACCCTAGATTTCTTAATACGGACACCTTATAACCAATCATCGCGCAGCATGTGAACTATTCTGATTCAACAAAAAATAACGTGAATTATAATATTAATACCACCAATGAACCTAAAATGTTATTATTCAGAGACTTAACTTGTTTTATTAATTAATAAAATATTAAAAATTAATAAATTAATTACTATTTAAATTATATTAAATTAATTATAAATAATTTAATTGAAATTTTATTGGTTCATAAATAATATATAGTTTATCTAGTGGTATACAGGGTGTCCGTATTCGGACATTGTAACCAAACGCCCTCGTTATCTATTGTATAAAAATATTAAATAACATTTAAAAATCACAATAATATCTGTAATATATTATTAATATATTGTGATTTTTGTATACAAATATTGAGTCATAAAATGTTAAGACCATGTATTGTTAAAGTGTCCGTATTAGGTTACTTTCCCATATCTGGGAATACTTTTCACGGTTTATATTTCGTATACCTCAATTATATTTACATACTTTGAAATGTGAATTTTATATTATCTCGTATTAGATGACCTTTCATTTAAAATGTTACCCTGGTTTTATAATAATAACTTATTTAATGTTATATAATATTATTTAATATTGGTGTTTTAGGATGGTATTATTATGTTAGTTACATCGAGAATAATTATTAACTAAAATAAATCTATTAAAATAGTTTCTATACATTTATAAATACTTAATCGTATTCATTTTAATAATGATAAATAAACTATTATTTTAAAATAAATAACAGAACTTTATAATATAATATTTATATATAAATATTTAAAATCGTTAAAATATATCCATATATATATATATAGATAACGTTACCTATAACACTGCATACAGTGCATTCTCAATATATCACAAAGTATAACGACGTGCGATAAATATCAACTTAGTAAGGACGTTATTTACACTCCACTGTGGATCGCGTCCGGATATTAGTACCACATAACTCCGCCAGGGTTATAAATACACTCTCGTACACGTGACAATAACAACAGTCTCGGTTATCGAGTGTAAACAGGCGATTCGTAGTCCACAGGATACCTTAACAACAGAGAATCGGCACGCAAACATGTACCATTCCGCTCCGGCTATCAACGAAACGACGATTTATTCTAGCGACGAGTTTCCTATCGTATACGGTTCCTTACTAGGTATATATATATATATATATATATATATATATATATATATATAGTATATACATATACTATGGTTATAATATACATATAGTTACAAAATCGGCGATAGGGTGAAGGTTTATATGTTCATCATACAACTATAATTCTTATCGGCAGAATAATCATAAATATTTCTAAGCATTAATGCTTTCGAATGATTTTTTCGAATGAAACTTTAATTGTACGTTCACGTGCTTTGTTTTTATTATTATTATTATTATTATTATCATACATAGGCAATGCCAGGGTAATTATAGAAGCAGGGTTGCTTATCGAGACAATTACCCGATATGCGTGATTGTAATGCATTATTGGATCTTGCATTCCATTTTAATATATAAATTAATATAAATATCGTTTGAAATAAATTAGTGTAAACAATAAAATATACTATTGGTATCAGTATTTATATAAATATAACTTCCGGTATACGACCTATAGGTAAATATACTATTGGTATCAGTATTTATATAAATATAACTTCCGGTATACGACCTATAGGTCGTATATAGTTACTATATATAGTAAACAATATATTATGATATTGCATTAATAAATAATATATGAATTCTACAATATAATTTAAGTATTTTGTATGCAATAAATCATCGAATAGTTTATTAAAAATATATATAATATATATGATCTATATAACTATTTAATGTTAATACATTTATAACATTAATACAATATAGTACAATTTACTAGGAAATCACAGAATTAAATTTATAAATAGATACCGTTGGAGTAGAATGAGAAAATACATCCTTAATTAAAATGTTATAGTGGTTATTTTCTTCAAAATAGTAATACATTATTCAAATACTTTTCTATTAAGGAAATCATTTTAATATTACCCTAATTACAAAATTTTAAATAAATATACTTAATATTGAATAAGTTATTACAAATAATCATTTAGGGGTCGGTAATCGGAGACTTTCCCCTATATATATATATTAGTTACTAAATATCTCGGTTTCTATTTCCCAGTAAGTCTATTTCGTCTATAAATAATAATTTAAGAGTTGAATCTCAATAATGTATATGGTATATTCATGATCATACTATATGTATATTTACGTCATCGAGGAATTCGTTACAAATAACAGTAAATATATTTATAGTTTACATCCTTAGCACAAACTTACTATATTCTTAGATAGTCCGTACTGTACATTGTTTAACTATACATCATTGGCAGATTTATCGTATATAATTTAGATGATTTCATTAGAAATACCAACGTTATTTAGTGAAACCCTTAGTCCTTTGTGTCTTTCACGATCAGAGTTTTTTTTTTAAATCAATGAAAATATGGAATAGATTTATTTTATTTTCTAGATTTTTCTACATCAGAATTATGCAATTGAACATTATCTTTATCTTCTTAAGGAAGACTGCCTACGATATGTATCAGTAATTAGATGAAATATATAATAATATATTATCTGTGAGACATGTATTATTATATAAAATATATTACGAATTATTACGAATTTTCCATTTTATTATCATATAATTAAATGAAATTTATAATATGATTTAAAGGTTTCGCGATATCATGTGGACTAGTTATGGGAGTTGTGCAAGCGTTAAAATACAATAGGTTTATATTTGTATATGTATAGTTATATATATATATATATTGTTACTTTTTATTTGGTGGAATCCTTTAAGCCTATCCAGGAACTTAGATGAAGTTTTCACTTATAACCATATATGGCTCTAATGTCCCTTTGGTTTTAACGAAAGCCGATCATTTATTTATACACAATTATATAGTATCACTTCTAAATAATATTGTAATACCTATTTTGATGGTCCCTACTTCTTGCTTGTCTGACGCCTTAGCCAACTGAGCTAAACAGGCATTTAATATATATATATATAGCAATACATTTAGTTTATTGTCCAATATACATATTGTATATACTTATATTACATTCTGTTCTAGGAAATTTAACAAGAAACACGACCATATCGATACATATTTTAAGAATACGAAAATAACAAAAGACGCAACTTTAGTAAAATTCGTTAGTATTAGCAATAGTTATATGATTTATATTATCATAGTATATAGTAGTATATATATATATATATATATATATATATATATATATATATATATATATATAAATAGTATATAGTATTATCAATAGTATTATTATTAATAGTATCATTATTTTATTGACTATGATTAGCATGTATGTTTTGTACTTTATTTGGGTATTTGATCTTACCAGCTGTATAATCATTTGATATGCTAGGTGTAGAGAGATGTCAAAAAACGAATATGCAGGGACGGCGTCCATTTCTCAGGATTTATGGGCATATAATCCTATATGGGCCTGACCAACCCGAGACCTCTTCCCTAATTATTTAATGATGTGTTCAGCACGTTTGATCAACATCTCAAATATTGCTTTATTATTATTTTATTTACTTTCGGTGTGTGTAAATCACAACTTATTTATATTTGTTTACTATTATTTATATATTTCTGTAATTATTATTTATTGTTACCCATCGTTTTGAATCTATTCAATAAACTATTATCTATCTATCTATGTTCATATGTATATTTCCATGATCACCTATACACATGGACACCTAATATTATAGTTTCGCACATATATGACGATGAACTAAGGTACATTAAGCAGTTTTACAAAGTGATGACACTCCTCGTAAGTGCACGTCAAATAAATAATAAACATTAAAAAATAACAACCACAAAAAACGAAATATAAAATAGAATAATAATGTAATGATATTAGATAGAGGGTTGGACACATGCTCGTCCATCGGGAGGGGTGCAGTATGTCGTTAGTGTGCGTAAGTATACATATATATGTGTGTGAAAATCTCATTAATATATTTAAATAGTGTATTAGCTAATATATAACTCCCTGATATTATTCACAACAGAATAGTTTAACAATTGAAGCGCACAAAAATAGTCAGGTAAATAATACACACATACACATACACACACATACGCACATATACATGCATACACACATACACACACACGCATACACATACACTAATGAACACACATTAACTGCGATTGTGGTTCATTTGGCTAAGGCGTCAGACACACAATCATTAGGATACGAATTTGAGCCTCGTCTGGACCATTACAATTTATTTTAAATATATGTTATACTTATAGGTCTTTTAGACTTAAAATATAATTTAGAAGTGATCTTATATAATTGTGTATACATAAATTATCGGCTCTCGTTAAATCCATGGATGCCTTAACATGAGAGCGGCTTCGAAGAGAAATTAGAGCTATATATGGTTATAAGTTAAACTTCATCTAAGTTCCTAGACGGGATGAAAGCACTTGACCAAAATAACAATATATATATAAATTATATGGTAATTTATTTTTTTTATTAATTTTCTATATTATTTATTTAAAATAGTCGTTAGATTAAACTAAACATTCTTCTAACCTATATATATATATATATATATATATATATATATATATATATATATATATATATATATATATATATATATATATATATATATATATATTTATATATATATACATTACATTATGCAATATCGTAAGATGTAAGAATTTTCCTATATATTCACAACAATATAAAACATATGATAAACTATTCTACAATATCATTTTCGATATATGCTACATTCATGAGATACCCAACACACACATATATATATATATACATACCAAAATATAATACATACTATATTCTATACTTTCCTATATAGTATATGCTACGTATTAGCAATAATAATTCTAATTTATATAAATTATCATACCAATACCATACATCATACATCACGTATACATCGCTGATATTCCTGATGTACGTAAACATTCGTACCTATGCGATATCCGCTACACCACTGACATCGCAACCCTTCTCGATGACCACTACATAATCGCCGTCACTAACGCCAACACCGTTGTCCACAGCTGACCGTCGAGCTGAAGCATCCTCGGAGAGCGCGCGCATTGTTTGCGGGCGTCGATACCAAGACCGTGACCAGCGAACCGGAACGATACGCCCACCACTACAGCGATGTCGATAACAACAGTTATTAATGGGTACACGTGACCCAAGTATCGAATAGATGACGTAAGTTATTCGCCGGCTTCAGATCCGGGTATCGGAACCGGTGGTTTCCGTTTTATTAATTTTCAATAAAGTAATTTATCGCACACACATATATATATGAGTTATTTGTGTTTATAAATATATTTTATTAATTAATAATTGTACTCTATACACACACATATATATATATATATATATATGTATACAGTCACCTCCAGAAAAATCTTGCACGCAATTGCGGACCGGGAAAATTAAAGGACCGGGAAAACATTTCGATTTAGCGACATGTCCAACTTATCCCAGATCCAGAAGAATCATTATGTTACGGGTATATTCGTATATTTATAATTTGTATTCCACGGAATATTATTTCCCCGATTATGCTAAACCATGAATATATCTATTTAACGATATCTATATTTTCGGTTTTTGATATTCGTTCTTTAATTATCGTGTATATTGATTATATTACTTACACTCATAATTATACTTACTTAGGGGAAATTCTCCGATTACCGACACCCTAAACTATTATTTGTAATCACGTATTCAATATTAAATATATTTATTTGAAATTTTATAATTTTAGTAATATTATAACAATGACAAATGTGGCTATTTTAAAATTTTGATATAATTATATTTACAAGAATAAACAGGGGGTTTGGTAATAGGATACATGTGCCTAATACCGACCCCCTTCTCCTATTACCGACCCCCTAAAATAATAGTGGTATAAATAATTGTAGTATTCTAATATTCAATACAAATAGTAAATATACGTAAATATAATTAATAATAACATGCACGCAATTTATTTATTATTGAATTTATGTTTTAATGGTAATATTAAATTTAAATTTAAACTATAGTAATTATATTAAAATAGTGTATATTATTATTTAATATTTATTTATTAATCAGTATGTATATAATAAACTGGAATCATGCATCCTAAATATATATCAATGATACACAAACAACTTACGACATATTTTAAAGTAAAATACGGATCTATTTTGATTGGATATTATAAATCACAGGAGGTCGGTATTAGGGTAATTTAGGGAGTCGGTAATAGGAAAATCACATAGGTTACTATAATTAAGATATTTAGGTTAATAGTTATTCAAATTAAATTATTTTTATAATTGTTATAAACATTTTATTTATCAACACTATTAGTCGCAGTATTAAGTTTTCTTTTAATTAATAAAGTATTTACAATGATTTTAAACAAAGTTATTATTCAAATATTTAAAAAATAAAAACAATATTACATTTGATCAAATAACAATTGTATGATTGTATATTTTTAAAAACAAAATACTTATTCATATTTATCATTAAATTACTAACAGTTAGTGTACGTATAATTTATTGATATATCTTATAGTTACTGAGATACGAGAGGGGGTCGATATTAGGAGGGGGTCGGTAATCGGAGACTTTCCCCTCTATCATAGTATGTTGTATACCTCGCCTTTTGTTTAAATCCTTCCGTATAACGGTGAAAGTACGATATTGTATTCATTCATGTGTTGAAATTCGCGATTTTCAATTCTTTGTATCGCTAAATAGTTGTCGTAAATCAAAATAAGCCGCAGTTATCTTGTGTTCATGACATTAATGATTATTAAATTATTATCGTATATAGTTATATGAAATAATTTATATATCATTGGTTTAAAATGTATTTGAAACTTGATTGCAATAATAAAACATAATTCATGTTAACTCTCTGGCGTAAACTATTCGTCTTCTAGATAACAGTGTTCTCCTTATAAGGTATAAAGTATACACTATAGCAGGGGTCTCATTAAGGAATAATATTGACTGCACATACATATATAATTATTAATAATTATTTATCAATTAATATTGTATAGTTTTAATAGTTATATATAATTATTATAGATGCATAGGTAGGTAATATATATGCATGTAAGCTGAAATACTGATAATTAGGTACAGCAAAAACGTATGACTACAAAATATATTTTAAAGAATCGTTTATGTTTATTATTTATTGTGCTATATTTATAATTTTATTGTTTTAAAAGAAATTACATTTTCTTCTTCTCCTTTATGTTTTCATGCACCAGAAAAATTCCCTTGAAATACTCTTGAGTTTTACGATGTTCTCTTTCGTGTTTTCTATGATTTCGTTTATTTATCCTAAACATTGTAGGTTAAATAATTGCTAAAATATTATTAATGACTTTTTTATTAAATTACTAACCAAGCTAATACCGCAGGTCTTGGATTCCATATTATTGTATTTTCTGAATATATTATTTTATGAATGCATTAATAAATCGTTATATTGTAAGGATAAATCTCTTAAATTCAAATCAGCAATTATCAAAGTATATACTTAGTACATATGTACTTGTTTTATGTTTACTTCTTCTTTTAAATTAATAAAATGTTCAAGTTTTGAAAATATATTTTCATCTATTATTCATCTATTCATCTATTTTCACCTATAAATCGTTTCTTAAGATTATTTACTACATTTTTTATAAGTTCTACTTTTATTGCAGATATATCTCTAATTTCAGATACATATAAATTATGTCTTACTTCACGATTATTTTTTCTCTTCAACTCAATACATTTCAAGTAATGAGTAAAATTGGTTTTTCAATTGTTTGGATTAACTTAGTAACCCACACGCCAATTAAATTAGTTATTAATAATGTATTTAGCATAATCTATTAAAGTTACAAAATATTATGAAACATTATTTATTTTACTCTGAATAGCATGGGAATTGTAATCTGCAATATTAAATATATAAATATTACAAAGAATAACCTTGTAACCAATTTGTTTAGACACTGCGATCAACATCAGTAATGAGTTTTCGGCGGTGTATCGTATATTAATTATTATAAGCTATATTAAATAGATGTGTTTTCAATTTGACTTTAAAGGTGTGGTCAGAAACTATAGATCTAATTGAGTGAGGTAGGGAGTTCCATAGTTTAGGTGATATTATAGAAAAAGAAGATTCCTGTTTTTTATTTAGTGATAAAGTTATTGGTATATTTAGTTTGTATTTATGTATTGTTCGTTGTGGTCGGGATGACTTGTAGTTCGTAAGTAGTTCAGTAAGATAGTCAGGTTTATTATTATGGGTGGCATGGTGGGGCAGTAGGAGTAATTTGTATTGTATGCGGTAAGGGATGGGTAGCCAGTGAATGGATTTCATATAAGGTGTGATATGTTGTCTTGAGTATTTTTTTATCCTGAAAATGGTTCTTATGGCTCTATATTGTAATTTAGTGAGCATTTTGATAGTATGTGCTGGGAGTGAATTAAAAGTAGAGTTACAGTAGTCAAGTCGGGGCAGTATTAAGGAAGTAACTAGTAGTTTGGCAAGTTCAGTAGTTATAGAAGGTCTAATAAGTCGGATCGTATGTAATGTGTAATTAATAGACTTCGATATATTAGTTATATGTGGTAGATAAGACAGCGTTTGGTCAAGTGTGAGGCCGAGGTTTTTAGCTTGGTTAGAGTATTCTATAATATGATTATTAATAATAATAGGTGGTATGTAATGATGTCCTGGGGATGTATTTATTAATAAAGCTTTTGTTTTAAGGCTATTCAATAGTAGGGAGTTATTTGAAAGCCATTTACTAATGTCATTAATGCATTTATTTATAGTATTTATGTTATTAATTGGGTCAGGTAAATTACAGTATAGCTGTAAGTCATCCGCATATGAGTGAAAGTGTATATCGGGGTATTCGTCAAGTAAGTAAAGTAAAGGGGAAATATATATATTAAAGAGAATTGGACCTAAAACAGAACCTTGGGATACACCATGAGTTGTGTGGCGGGGTTATGTTATGGCGTTATCTATACATATAGAAAAGGATCTGTTAATTAGGTAGGATGTAAACCAACTAAGGACAGAATCTTTTATACCAATGTTCTCTAATCTTCGAATAAGAATATTATGGTCTAACGTATCGAAAGCCGACGACAAGTCAAGTAGAATCAGTATGGTGGGAGTATTTTTTGGAAATAGTAGTATATTGTTTAAAGTATGGAGTAGTGAAGTTTCAGTGCTCTTTTCCGTTGTATAAGCACTTTGTAATTTATGCAGTATGTTATTATTATTGATGTATGTTCTAAGTTGTTTAGCAATTATTCTTTCAATTGTCTTAGATATGAAAGAAAGGTTGGATATGGGACGATAATTAGAAAGAGTTGACCTATCAATGGATTGGTTTTTAGGGATGGGAATTACATGGGCATATTTCATGTGAGATGGGAAGATACCTGCAGTTAGTGAGCGATCGATAATTTTTTTGTAGAATGGAGAAAGATGAAAGAGAATGTAATAAACATAATGGAATTGGGTCTAGTTTACATGTAGATTTAACTGTTAATAAAAGATTATTGATATTGATAATGGTTGGTAATGAAAAAGTGGAAAATGAGTATATTGGGCTTGATATTGGTGGGATGCAGGGTCGAGGGAGAGTATCTATAATTGATGATGTTTTTATGTAAAAGTAAGAGTCAAAGTTAGTCGCATTAGTTAAAGGGGAGTTATCAGGCAGTATTCGTTTTGTCAGTTTTCCTAGTAGTGTTGACGATATTCTAAATAATTTCTTAGTATCTTTTCCAGCTGATTTAATTTGATCTATGTAATATTTATTTTTAGCAGTTTTTATTAATTTTCTATAATTAGAAAGTGAATGTTTAAAAATATTTAAATCATTTTCGATTTTGGATTTTCGCCAATTCCTTTCTTTAATTCTAAGTGAGCGTTTTGCTGTGTGTAACGAATTATTGAACCATAATGTATTATGTCGATCTGTATAAGTTTTAGTGATAATAGGGGCATGTTTATCTAGGACAAGACTAAGGTTACTATCAAAGCTGTCTATATGAGATGAATCTGTTATATTGTTGTACAAAATGTTGAAGTCATTTATAAAATTAGCAATATTTATATTATCTAATTTTCTGTAGTGAACTTTCTTGGATGGTCTGATTGGTTTAGGGATATGTAGGGAGCAGCTAACAAGGTGGTGGTCAGTGATTAAACTATGAACATTAGTATTAGAAATTATATTCGAAGATGTGTTAGATATAATTAGGTCTAATATGTTTCCAGATGAATGTGTGGAAGACTTGACATGTTGTAAGAAATTATGACATTTATGATATTAATAAATTTATTTGAATTATGTGAGTTTGGTAAAATTGGTATATTGAAATCACCAAGTAGTATACTGTTGGTGGAGATCATAGACAATAGGTTGTAAATTTCATCGATGAAGTAAGGAATTGAATTATTAGGAGGTCTATAAATTGTTATAATTGTAAGTGGTTGTGATTTAGGAGGGTGAAAGGTACATGAGAAGGCTTCTGAATTATCAAGTGATAGGTCACTTGACTGTATTAGTTTCAAGGCATTTGAATATAGCACACCGACACCGCCACCATAGTGTGGGCCGGGGCGTGGTAGGTGAATAAAGTTAGTAGTTGGGGTATTAAGGGATGCAATTATGGGTAGATCCTTGATAGAAAGCCAAGTTTCTGTTATACATAAAATATCTATCTTAGTATCATGAAATATATTTAAAATAATATCTACTTTATTTCTAATGGAACAAGCGTTAAGTGTTGCTACCTTTAGTAATGGAGAAGAAGATACACGTTTAGTTGAGGGTAATAATGTTGGTGATGAAGATATATATGACGGTATATGTGATGAGGATAGTAGGTTTGATGGTGATAGTTGTGATTCACTAGATGTTATAGGTTGAGCAGATAGAGGTGAAAGTGGAGATTGGTGATTGGTTTGAGATAATGGTGGAATAGGAGTGGTTGAATGTCATTGTGAAGATTGATGTGATGACTGAGAATTACTGATTAATGAATTCAGTGAATTGGTATTTAATCTATATGCATTGTAGGATGTAGACCATGTATTGTATGTGTCATTTGATATATAAATTGGGTTCTTATTCCAGTCTATCTTGGAGTTGGTCAAATGACGAAGTTCAAAGGAGTTAGTGTAGCCATTGAAGGTACATTTGACATTAGATGGGGCTAGGTTAGATTTTATTGCATGGAAAAGAACTCTACCATGTGTTCGCTCAGTGATAGATCGTTCAGCACGAATGTATAGGTGATTGTATATTGAGTTACTGCGGATGAATGGAATTTTGGAGTAAAAGTAGGAACACTGACTTGGTGTATTAAAGAAAATAATAACAGTTGCATTAGAAAAAGTATACGATTTTAGAGCATGTGTAGGTATATTGATGTAAGTGAGTAATTCTAGAAGAAAGTCACGAGATTTTTCAGATGGTTTAATATGCTCAATAACTACAGAAAAGGGGGATGGGTGGTTAGGTGAGTAATGGTTGGTAGTGGAAGATGGATTAGGGACTGGTCTAAAATGAGTTGGTAATTTACCGACAAGAAAGTTAATAAGTGGAGTATTGGGGGGGTTATTAATTCTTTTCCATGCAATTTTATCAGATTTGGGGGGGAGTAAGGGAGGTATGCATGAGCGGTGAAGGTTATTAAACGAGGGGGGTTTAGCTATGGAAGTGATGGATTGTAAGAATGATGAATTCAATGATTTTAATATGCTTTCAACAAATTGATGAGTGAATTCACTTCATCGTATTTCAATTATTTTTGGAAATGAGCAAACATTAATGTTATTGTTATCTGCAATATTTTTAACTCTCTTCATCTGACTCCAGATTTAGCGAAATATGATGAAATACCACTTAATGTCATCAGCATTTTTTTAATTTCTGGTATTTTATTGCTTTCTGCCTTCCATGCCAGTCTTTAATGGTGTGCAGTGCACAATGTGCACAACATCATATTGTAAGAAGAGGAGCTACAAGCTCGCTGAACTTCTCCAATCTATAATCTTGAAATATCTTCTATAAACCATAATGATGTCCTGCATTTACAGATGTACCTGTTATCAACGATGAAACCTCGTTAATTATTAAATTTATTACGTTACTTTCAATAATATTTTCCATTTGTGTTAAATATCCCACGAGTTTCACGTTCCAAAGGTTCTCCTAGACATACAAATATAAACGATTCTTTTCCAACTTTATCTATTAATGTCGCAAGTGTGTATATATTATCACATGTGACCTGTATACACTAACGTCTGACCGAAGAGATATTGCAGTAGCATTTTTTATTTTTGTTTGTAATGTTTCCATATATGTATCTATTATAACGGATAATAATTATTTATGCATATGGGACATCATATATTGTAAATCGGTATTCGTAATAATATTATCCTCAGAATTATATTTAAATATGGATGCCATAATATTCACAACTGCTCTAGTAGGGAGAGAATATTCAGGTAAAACCAACTTGCATCATAAATTTTGATTCATAATAGGCATGATCAATAACGATCCTATCGTATCAGCTAAATCACTATTTGCCTTTGATACATAGTTTTCTAGTGGTGTTTTATCTGATTGTTTTATCACTTCAATATTTTTTTGATAATCAATAATACATAATTTATGATATTCAGAACTTAGATGCTTCATAATGGTCTCTTTTCAATATATTACACCACACTCTGTTGTTATTGGTGATCTTCTTGTGCTTAATAATATCTGGAAACTCCCCAGATGGTATGCATCTTACATAATGTTTCATTAGGTTTCAACTTGAAATTTTCAACGAAATAATTTATAAAATTCAATTAGAATTAAAAATTAATTAGAATAATAAAATTGTGTTGCTCAAAATTAAAAAATCGACTACACAAATAAATTATTGACTTCCCATTTTTGCGTTGACTGCACATTAGCGCGACCCCTGCACTATAGTATATTGTTCGGCATGCATAAACCAAGGCGTATTGTTATTAAATGTAAACCCGATGATAATTGTTGTACCACGTCGATTTGGGTATCAATTCGTATCTATTTTTCTTTCTTATTTTTCTTTATTTATTTTTTGTTTACCTAATAAACAATATATTATTATATTCGCTCCGTTTAAACTTATAGTATAATTAGATGAATCACTCTGCCGCCTAATATATTCACTCCTTGTATAAATGGATATTATAATTAGACGCATTACCATTTGATACTATTTGTATTATAATTGTTATTCATAACTATATATAAAAGATATCAATGATTAAAGGATATCAAGAAAATAAGAAATATTAAAAGAATTAAAGTATTAAAGAAAAGAAAAAATATTTAAAAAATAACAATAATTGTATATAATATATAAAGTTTAATCCCAAGATAATAAATATTCCAAGAATAAATAAACTATATTTTAGATATTCTTTAAATGTATAATAAATAAATAAATAAACGAAATCGTAAATAAATAATAATTAATTACAAATATTTTAATTTGTTCACCGATTAAATGATATTCGAATACACGCCCAATTAAAGCGCGCGCTCGAGGTTCCCTACGCTTCTCCTCCGATGAATCATCAACAGAAAGAGGCATTAACATCCAATCGAACATGCCATCGTCCGCTGTAAAGTTATATTTTAAAGTTATTCATAACCGAAGCGAATAGGAGTATATCACCACATACACGACATACTATACGTATAGATCGAGTGAGAATTGAAGTTCATCACATAATCGGAGAGAAGTGCAACGCACGCCATCCGCTCGACACACCCACTCCTAATATGGATACGATTACGACCGCAAATATCACCACGATTACGGAGAAAGATACTCATTCGTTTATGTTTTTATACATTTTAGGTATTTTTAACTAATTATTATAATTTGTATTAATATGATTATATATATATATATAATGTAATGGACTCATATTATGAAATTATTAAATTAATTATATATATATATATATATATATATATATACAAGTATATTATATAATAAAATGAAATATATATATATATAGATTATAATACACTGTATATATCATATCATATTACTGGGGAGGTGGCGTTACTTGTCCCCTGTATACACTACTTTAAATACTCGGTCGGGATTTATTATTTTCATCGGGAATATTATAAATATTTGTATTTCAATGTATATATGTTTGAATATGTTTAACCCGGCACCTCTACGATATCTCTTTAATGGTGTTTCTATTTCCGCGGCTTGTCTACGTATACATTATCCATGTACCTTTAATAATATCCGTACATATTGACCTATTGACCTCTAGAAATATCCGTACATATTGACCTATTAACCCTATTGACCTCTAGCAATATCCGTACATATTGACCTATTGACCCCACGCATTAGTGCATCTCATCGTAGGCGAGAATGCAAACATTTATATAGATATCCGCGTGTCTCGATTAAGTAACACTAATATTGTATTACGAATAGTACGTTTAATAGAAAACACGTCTGAATATATATTATCGTTTAATAAATTAAATTAATTATATCACAGATTTAAAATAAAGTAAATATAAACAAAACAAAATACATTTAATAATTTAATATTAAATTACACCTACAAAATTAAAATTAAAAACAGCTATCTGTGTAAATATATATAAGAGTAGTTAATTAAGTATGATTAGTCAACATTATTTACATATATTTAGTTTATAATTAACAATTAATATCGTTAGTCATATAACATTAATTTAGAACAAATATATATACCTAAATAACCGAACACAAATATACTCGCGCACACATACAATGTATGTCACACACACACACATACCCACACATACACACACATACACACACATATATATATATATATATATATATATATATGTATAATTATAAATGTACCTAACATGGTCACTTATTCTAGACCTTTACGCCAATATTCACTAAATGAATTAAGTTCTAATGATTCTAGAATATTTTCTAACAAATTGATTACAATAATTATTATGTTTAATGTATTATATCAATATTTATATATTAAGTGGTAATTTATTATAAAAATCTATATGTATAAAGTATATAGAATTAAAGTTCATAAGAAACTAACAGGTAACGAATATATGTCATAGTACTTCATGGAACAGTACAATATATGGTAATACTGCCATATATGGAACACTACCATATATGGCAATACTACCATATGTAGCAATAATACCATATATGGTAACACTAATACGATTAATTATATTATTTGGCACGAATTGTGAATTGTGAATTGTGAATTTTTTACGATATACCTAATATTTACGGTACTCCTAATATTTTTACAACAAATCTATATGTTTATCTAATGTTGTTAGTAACTATAACAATACTGTTTGAAGTTCCAAGAAAAATATTCATATTATTATTCCCAATATACGTTATCATCGATATAAATGCATACACAACTGATAAGTATTTTTAATAAATGTTAAATTATAATATCATTCAAAATAGGTTGTAAAATTTAGTTAAATTGAATAGTATGTACATTTAAATATAGGTTACATATTATATATATATATATATATATATATATATATGTATATATCCATATTTAATAATTATCAGTTAATTGTAGAAGAATACATGCTTATCGACATAATTTCACTATATACATTTATATATACATATATAGTGAATATATTAGCCATTGTTACGCCATTGTTACGCCATTGTTACGCCATTGTTACATCTCGCGTACATAATTACGTGATATACCCCATCTGCACCCCTCGCAGGTATACTAGTAGTGGGCAGTCTTCTAGTGGGCAGTATTCTAGTGGGCATGACCTATGCGATACCGAAGAGTACCGACGACGATGGTGGTGATGATGACAGGTTCACATGATCATTACGTTATTCATATATATATATATATATATATATATATATATATATATATATAATAAAGTTTATTTATACATTTAAATAATAGTAGCAATAATTCTCTAAAGTGTATTTAATAATGTTAACAATAACAAAACATATAATAAAAGTTATATATATATATATATATATACATATACATTTGTATATTATTGATGTATACATGATTATATAATGAAACCCCGCGATTAGACAAGAAGTAGATCCGGAAGAGAAACGCAAGGAGACGGAACCAGCTGCAAAGAGTAACAACACGGTTAGTGGTTGCTAACTCTAGTGTAGCCTATCGGTGTTAAACGGGGTTAATGCAGGTGGCGTGTATGCCCCTATAATAATAACAATAATAATAAAGTTTATTTATACACTTGAATAATAATAGCAACAATTTTTTAAAGTGTAATCAAATAATGTTAACAAACAAACAAAATATAATAAAAGATGTTTTTTCAGTCTTTTGCGGAATATTGAGCTATATGGATCACTTCTTACCGATAGAGGTAGATCTTATCGATTTTAATCGACATCGAGCCTCTTCAAGTTGCAAGGGATAACGCCTCGAGTGTCCAGTTCTTTTCTCTGCTAATAGTTGATAAATAGGAAGGTACTTCAGAAATAATTACTTTTTTTATTAAACATGAACATATACAATTAATCCTGGAATATATCCATAACCATATTCAACATAAATTAAGATGGCTAGGGATATCTTCCAGGATTAATTATATATTTTATGTTTAATTAAAAAAGTATACGAATAACCTACGAATAACTCGTTTAATGTTTTATATATATATTGGAGGTCCAATTAAGATATATTTCCATAATCTAATCTCGATAAAACCAAACTTTTAATAAGTCGAATAATTGATTTTATTGATAATTATTTACGAATGATATTTATATTATGTAAATGATAATTAGCTGATTTACATATATATGATATAACATATAACATGTACATATATAACATGTACACATGACGGACTGCGATAAATTACATGAAACAAATATTCCAAGGAATTTAATTTTAGATGAATGTATAATTAAAAGATTATCAAATATAATACCAGGAAAAACAAAATTAGAAATTACCCCTATAGGTGTATGCCCCTATATATCTATACCCTATACTATAGTGACTATAGTACCCCATAGGGTTAGACTGAACTGTCCGCCGGTACCGCTTTATGTTGACTGTATGTGTCTTACACCTTAAAGTTGTATATGAAGTTATGTTTAGATCTATATAGACATACACACACATATATATATATTGAATACAATACAAATAGTGGATATAAATGGACCTATCAAGTAGTCATAGATTTGTACAATGTACAATATACATTGTACATGTTATAAATAACTGCGAGGGGCCCAAGAAAATAAAATACAAATAGTAACATTTTTGTATTGTGTTTTGATTTATCGTTTATTGAGTTCTTGATAAACACAAGAGAAAAAACAAGAACTGCCTGGAGTCGAACCCGGGACCTCTGGCGTACTAGCTGTTGGTTATCCAACTGAGCCATAGACTCCAGACTATATATATATATATATATATATATATATATCTATATATTTAAAATTTATATTTGTGGCGTAAAATGTATTTAATAATACCTATCAATAAAATTAACAGAATGATATAACAAATGTTGAAAGTAATAATGAAAATACTGCACATACAAATGACCTGGTATATTACACATACACGTATACACATATTTGCTCACACACACACACATATATATATATATATATATATACATAACTACCTGTGTGGCTCTGTTGGCTAAGGCGTCAGACACACAAGCAGTAAGAAACGGGTCCGGACCATTGGAATATGTTTTGAATAATATGTAGAAGTGGTATTATATAATTGTGTATACCTATTATCTATTTATTATATATGAATAAATGGATGCGTTAAAACCATGGATGCCTTAACATGAGAGCCGCTTCGAAGGGACATTAGGGCCATATATGGTTATAAGTGAAACTTCATCCATATTCCTGGATTGGATGAAATGACTCCACCAAAATAACAAAAAACAATATTCATATATATATACCTATATCGCCCTATGTATATATAAATTATATTATTATTGTAATAATTATTTAATAATATGAATACTTTCAATAGAATTATATAACAAATGTTGAAAGTAATAATGAAATTATCTCACATATAAATGACCTGGTATATTATACATACATACACACACATACACATATGTATACACATACATACTTATACACTATACCCCTTATAAGGGGTATGTAAGGTATAATGCTGGTATAAAATATACACGGTAACCTTAAGGGTAAAGTAACCGAATACGGACAGTGCCCGAATACGGACACTCTCGGTATCTCAGAAATTATAAATCCTACAAAAAAAATGTAATGAATAAAATATTCATAATTATAAAAATAGTCTAAAAAAGATTTTTTATTTTTTAATTATTCAAAATATTGCAAATATATCCAATAAACTGATTTTTTATTACGTTTTTAAATTTATGAAAAAAAATGTCAACTTAAAATTGTTAGGTTAACCTTCTCAAGGTTATACAAATCTATCGATATACAATATAACAATATATTATTAAAAAATAAAGCATTCTAAAAATTATATATATAGTTTTTATATTTGTTATCAAATATTCATTAAGTTATAAGCATATATCTATATGTCATATAAGTTCCTACGGACACTCTAAATGTCTTAATACGGACACCCTATAACCAATCAACGCACATAGTATGAACTATTCTGATTTTCATAAAAAATGCGTGCGTTATAATAATAATACTACCAATAAATCTAATTCTAAAAAAAATATTATTTATACACTTAAATTGTATTATTAATTAAAAAATAATAAAAATAAATAAATTATTAACTAATTAAATTACAATATATTTTTCATAAAATTAATTATAAATAACGTAATTGTAATTTATCTGATTAATTCATCAATAATATATAGTTTATATAGTGGTATATAGGGTGTCCGTATTATAACACTGGGTGTCCTTATTCGGACATGGGTACCGAATACGGACACCCCCGTTATCTATGGAATTAAAAGATTAAATACAATTTTATAATTACAATAATTTATATAATCATATAATATTAATATATTGTAATATATATTTTACTTTCCCCTATATGCATTATTATATAACGAGGTATAAATCCAAGTTTTGGCATAATATTGCGAAATTAAAGATTAACAATTATAATATTTATTTATTTAATAATAAGGGCTACAAATTGACTCATCGAGAAGTCATATACTTATACATGTTATAAATAACTGCGATGGACCTCGGAAAATGCAATACAAATAGTAACATTTTTTATTCTTGTATTTTAATTTAATATTTATAAAATTTTGATAAACACAAGAGAAAAACAAGAACTACCCGGATTCGAATCCGGGACCTCTGGCTTACTAGCTTTTGTTTGTTCTACTGAGCTAAATACCCCCAGGCAATTACGAATGCTAAATGTCCATGAAAGACAGTATACTGTTAAAAATAATGGTTTTCTAGACTGCTGTTTACTGCAGAAAACCATCTAAATGGTATTTAAAAAAAATATTTATTTAAAACCCTCTAAATGGTATTCTGTGAAACCGACTGTATAAAACCCTCTAAATGGTATTCTAAATTTCTATGGTGGAAAACCATATAAATGGTATTCTAATTTCTACTGTGGAAAACCATCTAAATGGTATTCTTAATTTCTACTGCAGAAAACCATATAAATGGTATTCTTAATTTCTACTGTGGAAAACCCTCTAAATGGTATTCTTAATTTCTACTGCAGAAAACCATCAAAATGTATTCTTAATTTCTACTGCAGAAAACCATATAAATGGTATTCTTAATTTCTACTGTGGAAAACCCTCTAAAAGGTATTCTTAATTCTACTATGGAAAACCATCTTCAAATCATATGGCATTTTACACGACTTAAGTATTATTATTAAGTTTATATAATTCTTTTATTATAGAAAAAATAAAATATTATATCTTTTAATTATTTTGAAATATTGATTTATTTTTTATGTATGCAAATCAATTAATAATTATTATTTTAAATTAATATTTAAGTAAATATACTGTTTTTAATAAATAAAATATTATTTTAAAAACTAAAATAGTGTATGTAATCCTATGTATTTTGCTACATTATCATAATACAATTCAGGTGACTCATGAACTACAATTGTAATCATAATTATATTGATAATATAAATGGAAATCATGTTGAACTAATTGCCCAATATTGAATATATCGCAATTGCATATTGATTAAATATTTTATTCAATATTAAAATTATTTTTTTATTGAATTTAAGTTTTAAATATAACTTAAATGAAATTATATAATATATAAGTTAATATTTTGCTACAATACTACGCTAATATACTAATATTTATTTTACATATAAAATTATGTTCAACTTATATCAACAAATTAAGTTATTGATGTAAGTTGAATATTGTGATATTCTTAATTGTTACTGTATAAAATCCACTAGATGGTATTCTTAATTTCTACTGCAGAAAACCATATAAATGGTATTCTTAATTTCTACTGTGGAAAACCCTCTAAATGGTATTCTTAATTTCTACTGTGGAAAACCCTCTAAATGGTATTCTTAATTTCTACTGCAGAAAACCATATAAATGGTATTATTAATTTCTACTGTGGAAAACCCTCAATATGGTATTCTAAATTTCTACTGCAGAAAACCATATAAATGGTATTCTTAATTTCTACTGCAGAAAACCATATAAATGGTATTATTAATTTCTACTGTGGAAAACCCTCTAAATGGTATTCTTAATTTCTACTGCAGAAAACCATCTAAATGGTATTCTTAATTTCTACTGTGGAAAACCCTCTAAATGGTATTCTTAATTTCTACTATGGAAAACCCTCTAAATGGTATTCTTAATTTCTACTGCAGAAAACCATCTAAATGGTATTCTTAATTTCTACTGTGGAAAACCCTCTAAATGGTATTCTTAATTTCTACTGTGGAAAACCATCTAAATGGTATTCTTAATTTCTACTGTGGAAAACCATCTAAATGGTATTCTTAAATCCGATAATAGAAAACCATTAATATGGTATTCTAAAAATTTCACTGCAGAAAACCATCAAAAGGGTTCTATTATAAGCACACCTTAAATACCATTTATTTTACTGCAGAAAACCATTTACTTATTACAGTGTATACTCGTCTATAGTCTATTGTCTATGGACTATTGTTATAGTAATATCCTTAATTAGATCAGATGTTAGAAGTAAGGTAGCGTCCCAAGATATATTCACTATATGATGTGATGGTGAATCATATTAGGTGAATAATAATAGATGAGTCATAATAGAGTGAGTCATATTGGGTGAGTCGTAATATAGTGAGTCATAATAGTGTTAGTGATCGAGTGAGTGAAAGCAATCTAAATAGAGACCTTTATAATGTATATTTACAAACACATGTATTATTATATACATTTGAAATAAGTTATTTGTGATATAAAGGTATACCTTTACATATATATATATATATATATATATATATGTATACATAAGGTATACTACATACGTACATATAGTAATAATACAACTAGATTCAATATATATATACAGATATATCTATGGATATCTACATATATGTGTATATAATTAAATCTTGAATTATAATGATATTCTAAAACTAAATTACATTATTAACAGAATGATATGAAAGAATTAACAGAAAATCTTGAGTCTCATATTAAAAAGAAAGAACGTAAGAATAAACCGGTTATTATATATATATATATATTATAACTGGATCGTATAATACCTTTTTTAAATTAACAACACATCAAGGTTTACTTTATTAAGCTTTTAAATACTGAATTACATCATAATATTT
Source organism: Osedax fenrisi (assembly GCA_964019155.1). Classification (NCBI taxonomy): domain Eukaryota; kingdom Metazoa; phylum Annelida; class Polychaeta; order Sabellida; family Siboglinidae; genus Osedax; species Osedax fenrisi. The sequence continues at coordinate 23,772,649 of OZ025246.1, forward strand.
ATTATCCATGGCTCCCGAAGCTAAAACATTGATTCAACTCCAATATTAATTATTAATAATTGAATTATATTAGGATCTTTATTATGATATTATTATGATATATAGCTACCAGGAATATAGTAATATTTTCGCTGACTTCATATTACTTCACCTTTCATATTCAAAAATTACATTTACATGGTAAACCTCTAAAAAGTGGATATATATATATATATATATATAGATAGAGTTAGATAGATATAGTTTATTGGAGTGATTTAATGTCGTTCTTTTTTTTCATTTAGTATTCTTTTTCGTTTTCTTTCTTCGTTATCCAAATGGCTTCAAAATAAGTACTCTGTCTTCTCAGGCTGTTGCCAGCTAAAGTTTAAACCATTAAGTATATATATAATATATAATTTCTATAATTCTATAATGATATTAATACATCAAACAGAACGGTCTAATTGATGAAACTGTTATTAAACATATGCCAAAGAGAAGTACTTTGGTAAGTAATATACGAAAACACATAAACTATAAACACAAACAAATACATATACGTACATACATACACACACACATATATATATATATATATATATATATATATATATATATATATATATATATGAACACAATTATATATATACAGTATATTAATTTATTTATTTGTCTTTAATATACACTATACATATATAGTGTAATTTTATTTTTAGTATTTAAAAAATATAATATATTAATACATGTTTTAAATATAAGTGTTTCTATATTTATGGTATACTACTTTTTAGATATGTAATCTCTTCAAGTGTTTATGTAAACAACCATAAACATAATAATTAATTATATATAACTATATTTAACAGGGACTTACGAAAACAGATGAAATTGTTAAAGAAACCAAACTTGAAAACACCTTGGTAAATCATATATATATATATAATATCAATAATACTATGGTTAACGATAATTCGAAATATTTCACTTACTCGTCTATGAACTACAGATGTTAACTTAGGTGTATAACTTAGTAACAGTTGATTGCGATGAATGCCGTAGTAATAACTATCAATACTGACCACTATGGTCAAACCTGGCCAACACAAATCGTCCGTTACTCCTGTGCATATAATGTGATATTTAAGATGAATATCGAGTATGTTAAAATCAATATATAAATTTAACCGCTATAATTATTTAATTAATAATAATAATGATAATAATAATCACGTTACATTATTTAGAATGTCGACTTAAATACTATATGAAAACATCGTTGAATTCAAACCGAAATTATAAATAAATTAGAATTTTTTTTAATATATTATAAAAAAAACCTAACTTAAATTAACCATTGAAAATATGTATCTCTGAGTATAAAAGTGATCACTGACTGAGAGAATGCGTTCTGCCCTTACTAATATTAACTGATAGTAATTCATACATTTATTATATAGTTTGTACGGTATCCTTTCTCATAAGCATCTTACCATTAAAGGGTGTGTTTTTTACTTATAATATCGCTATATTTCATGCGTATTAAATATTTATTATATATAATAAATATACTATAGTATATATACCATGGTATATGCATATATAGTTAAAATAAATAGTATACATTCATTCATTTATGATTAACTATTACCTCACTAATATACCGGCTAACAGTCGACGTCGCCTCAAACTCAGTCTAAATCTTGCGGCAAGGACTGCAAACCGAAGGACTGCAAACCGAAGACCTGCGTTCGCATCTCGAGAAGCAAAGAGATGCGAATAGCCGACATGCTCGAGAAGTCGATGTCGGTGAAATCGAAAATGGAGGCGGCGACCAATCAGAGCATGCCGACGATGCCCGCTCGTCAGACCACGCCCTCGCGGTCGCCCAGTCTGCAGGGAACGCCCACTTCGCGGTCGTCGAACCCGCACAATATCCTTCTGGGCGTAACCGCTACCAGACGACACACCGATTCGCAGGTGATACACGCCCACTATCCGGGTAGGCACGATTCTATAGACGATGCGATGGCCGCCGCTGCTACCACAGCTGCGGCTGCTTTCGTGGCCAGACCCAGTGGATCAACCACCACTAGTTAGTGATAAACAGCACTATATCAATATATATATAAGATAAGATAAGATAATATAAGATAAGATACATTTTATTATTTTAATCATTATAAAAGAAAAACAACAAAATATATATTAATCCATTCTATAAAGTTCAAAGCGCATTAGTTTCTATAGTCAACCTCGAACTTCATATACAGATGTGTACACTCGTTACTCCACCATAGTTTACCTATTACTATATATATACACTAGAGTGTTATCAAACAAGTATATCCAAGACCTCCTATAACCTCGAGGTTATAGGAGGTCTTGGTATATCTATGATATCGGTGTGACGTCAGCCTCGATATAACACTAAGTGTAGAACTGGTGTTTCTATAGAATATAACATTTAACTGATAGGCTGAACACCAGTTCTATACTTAATCATAATAATAATAATAATATCAGATTATGTTGATGACCGATATCAAAAACCCAGGTATGGTATAGAAGTTCTATTGAACTTATCGAGATACCAACCTGCCCTTGGTAATGAGAGAATGAATACAAAAACGAATAAATATAAATCAATTACAATTCTATATTGTTCATTCGTGTTCTGTCTCATAACAAATCAATACAATAAAATTAAATATATCTCTCAATACCAATAAATCATCATGTACATAACAATAAAATAATAATAAAATATAATAAAAATATATAATAAAATATTTTGAAAATGTAATAAGCTACATAGCTTATTTTAGTACTAAAATAATAAATAAATACTTAGCGTTATATCGATAAGATGACGTCATATCGATATCATAGATATACTTGTTTGATAATACTATAGTGTATATATAGTAATAGGTAAACTATAGTTGAGTAACAGGTGTATACATATTCGTTATACCACTGTGCACCCAAATAGGTTCAATAATATTTACAATAGTTTAATGTGTCTGAAATATATATATATATATATATATATATATATATATATATATATATATATATATATATTAATATAAGTATTTTACAAATAACAATTTTAAAATTATACTTTCTCTATAAAATAGAGTCCGTTTATAATAATAATCCATACTAGACTTGTATATTGATGTGTGTTCGAATGTAGGTGTATACACGAAATATAAATAATATTAAAGTTGAATTATCTCGCTAATTATCCGACTATCGGCTGAATTATTATATAATTTGTAATTCTTAATATAACGAAATTATATACAATTAAAACACCGAATTATAATTAATAATATATTATAGTATATCTAAGAATCCCGTTGAAAATATAATGTTTAAGATTAATATATATGAAACATATAATATATATACTTACTTTTTACTTACTTTAGTCGAGCTCTCGCTCGACCAGATCTTGACATTTTCTTCCATCCAGCACGATCCATCATCAATGAACGTATTTCGTCTTCATCTTCGCAGTCACAGTCGTTTTTTAGAATATCTACAAATGTTTTGGGTTGTCGTCCTCTGTTTCGTTTACCGGTCTTTGTCGTCCACAATATTAGATTGTGCGCTATTTCATCATTGTGTCTTATACAATGACCTGCTAGTCGTATTCTTCTTTCTTTAATGACATCGGTAATCTTTGGCAGTCCTCTATAGAGTTGAACGTTAGTTATCTTTTCTTTCCATGAAGATATGTCGCCAATCTTAACAATCTGGTATAGCATCCGTCGATTTTCTTGCGTAGACTAACGTCTATTGTCCAGCACTCGCTTCCATATAGTAATATTGGAACGATTGTCGCTTTGAAGATTCTTATTTTCAGATTTATGTTCATTTTGATTTCCAGATAGACTTCATTTTGTGGATTGCTGACCACGAAAGTGCTTTACGAATTTCGAAGTCCTTCTGTGAGCTCAACATCCACGAACCCAGGTATTTGAAATTTTTGACGACGTTTACTATTGCAGAACAGTTTTCTAGTTCAATGTTGACTAGTGTGTTGTAGTTAAAGGACATTATTTCAGTTTTCTTTGCATTTATATGGAGACCGATTTTAGCGACTTCTATTTCAATATTTGTTAGCATGATTTGAGCTTGTTCTACTTCTTGGGATACTAGAGCTATGTCATCTGCGTAACTGAGATCCGTTAATATTGTTGCTGAAATACGTCTACTTTGTTTCTTTGTGAATTCGAATCCGAATTCCTCTTCGTGTCCTCCAATGGCGTGTCGCATAGCGTAATCCAGTGTTATCACAAATATAAATGGTGCCTGAGTATCGCATTTTAGGACTCTTTTAGTTATTTCAAAGTTTTCAGTTTCTCCGTCGGGTGTTATGACTTTTGCGTGTGTATCTTTATAGGTTAGGGCGATCGTTTGTATTATTACTTCGGGTATACCATAGGCTTCCAGAATATGTAGCATTGTAACTCTGTTTATACTGTCGAATGCTTTCTTGAAGTCAACGAAAATGATAATAGCCACTGATTCGGACGTAGTATCGGATCTATATGAGGTTGAATATATATTAACATATATGATTGTACTATTTCAAATCAAAGTATACTAGAATATAGTTCATAATAAATAAATCTATACCATTACAGCCCTACACATCTCTCTCGGTATATATATGATTCAATGATTCCATATTTTTAATTGTATATATATATATATGATTATTCTACATATTTATAACTTACACATATGTATTTGAACACATCCTATTTATTATAATTATATAATATCTTATCGTAAAAATACTAACCTCCCTTATAACCTCCTCCCATAGTCGGCAGAAGTTTAACAGAGATCTCTAATCTATATAAATCGAAATCTCGTTAGTATCGACTGAGTTTAGAACAATATAATAATAGAACAATAGAACAATAGAACATCACTGATAACAGTCATGTCGTAAATCCATTATCACATATTTAAGTATTTTATATTCATATATATAGTATTCAAGTATACTTGAACTTACATAGGACTATAGTCCTATGATATTAATATGTAAATTAATCAAGTATGTTATGTTATAATATCAAAAGTCATACTCTCAGGGGTATATGCATATATACATATATGAATTGAATTGAATTCATCACCATCCCATGTCCCTCATCTCCTATGGAAATATTGTATTATAATATATATAGTAATATACGTGTCTATAGATACTTACACTACCCCACCCTCGACATCACCATCTTCACACCCTCCACGTAATCATGCTTTAACCCTCATCTTGACTCGCGGTATCCTCCGTGTCATCCGGGTCCTCCTCCCGGTGACCTTCATCCCATCCCCCCAATGACCTTGCCGTTCATCAGTACCCACCTACTGTGGCTTATATAAATCAATAATGTTAATACATTAATTTATTTGTTATTATGAGTTTTGTCTCCTGTTTTATGTCATTTTGAATATCTATTTCCTATATTCAATAAATTATATTATCGATTACTCTTCCACTCTACCCCCACCCCCCATTCCCCTTCTCTTTCACACCTCGCTAATACGTTACGCAACGCCAGCTTCCGGTATCCCTGTTTACATGAAGGAGTACATGATGTTCTCGGGCCGCACCTCCGGTATAGGTATTAATGAAATACGCAACGGAAGCATACGTTAGTAACGCGCACATGTGTGCGGCCCGCACGAGTAGGTCACGTGTGTAGTGTATATCGTATACGTAATTGTATATGTAATTGTATATATATATATATATATATATAAAGAGAGAGAGAGATATATAGATAGAAATAGAGAGAGATAGAGAGTATATCTATATATATATATATATATATATATATATGCGTGTGTGTGTGTATGTACATATATAGGAAAGTCTCCAATTACCGACCCCTACAAATACCGAATCCTCTCGTATCTTAGTAACTCCTCTCCTATCTTAGTATCTTAGTAAGAAATATCAACAAATTATATATTTAAATCATATACACATAAAATATTATCAATTTAATGGTAAAGATGAATAATTAGTTTGGTTTTAAAGTATTAAATACAACAATTGTTATTTGATCAAATGTAATATTAGTTTTACATTTTAAATATTTGAATAATAACTTTTTTTTAAATAATTGTAATACTTTATTAATTAAAAGAACTAATATATATTAATTATAGCAACCCGTTTGATTTTACTATAACCGAACCCTACATTACCTAAATAACAACCCCACTTGATTCATATTATCCAATACAAATAGATCGGTTTTTACTTTGAAAGTATTCTTAAGTTGTGTGTGTATCATTGATATAGAATGAGGATTCATGATTCCAGTCTATTATATACATATTGATTAATAAATAAAGATTAAATAATAATATACAATATTGGAAAGTAACCAAATACGGACATTGCTCGAATATGGACACTATCGGTATTTTATAAACCATAAATCCTACAAAAAAATGTTCAATGAATAAAATATTCATAATTATATAACTAGACTAAATAAGTTTTTTTTATTTTGTAATTATTCAAAATAATGATTATATGTCCAATAAACTGATTTTTTTAATACGTTTTTAAATTTATGAAAAAAAATATAATTTAAAACTTTAGAGAATATACTTAAGAATATACAATTGTATTTATATAAAACATTACAATATATTATTAAAAAACTAAAGCATTCTAAACATTATATACATAATTGCTATATTTGTGAAATTAATTTTGTAAATAATTATCGAATATTAATTAAGTTATAAGCATATATCTAGAGGCTATATAACTCCATTTTTTGTTGAGCAAGCTGGTAAGGTGAGTATAAATCCCTAATACGGATACTCTAGATTTCTTAATACGGACCAGTGAAGCTAAATCTAAAAATGTTATTATTTAGATACTTAACTTGTATTATTAATTAATAAAATAATAAAAATTAATAAATTAATTACCAATTAAATTATATAAATTTTTCATAAAATTAATTATAAATAGTGTAATTGTAATTTATCTGATTGGTTTATCAATAATATATAGTTTATCTAGTGATATATATATAGGGTATCCGTATTCGGACATATGTACCGAATATGGACACCCCCGTTATCTATTGAATAAAGATATAAAATACAATTTTAAAATCACAATAATACCTATAATCATATAATATTAATATATTTATATTTTTGAATACAAATATTGAGTAATAAAATCTTAAGACTATTTATTGTTAAAGTTTCCGTATTCGGTTAAGGTAATATTAAAACATAAATTAAATAATAAATAAATTGCGTGCGTTTTGAAATTAATAAATCTATTTTTATTGGATATTATAATATTACAATTATATATACCATTTTCTTCCATGTGCATTTTAGTGGGTATGTAATTGGATAAGGGGTCGGTATTATACACATGTATCCAATACCGATCCCCTATTTATTCTTGTCAATAAAATGTTATCAAAAATTTAAAATAACAACATTATGTATTACCATAATATTACCATCATTTCAAAATTTCAAATAAATATATTGAATATATTCATATGTTGAATAATTTATTACAAATAATCATTTATACCCGGTAATTAGAGACTTTACACTATATATAATCTAACTTAATTTTTATAATATAAATGTTAATTCAATATATGTATTATTCAATACACTTCAATGATAACAGAAGTTCCGGTTTTGGATGAAAATCACAGCGGTTTTATATTTGACGAAGAGAAAAATTTAGACGAAATAATTAGAAGAATGACTCTTGTAGATATTGAACCCTTTAATGGTAATATTATGTAACAGTCGGTGATGGTATTGATAATTATTAACATAATAATAATTAATTATAATAAGTATAATTAATATTAATTAATATTCAATTTAAAACATTTTTTCAACACATAATAATTATACAATATAACACATATGTGTATATATATTAGAATATTTGTGTATATATGATATAGTATGTCATTGTATATCTAATATGTTATAATGTACCTTATTTATATTAATTTATATATATATATATATATATATATATATATATCATATTATCAGTATTAACGGGATTACTCAATATATTATTTTATTAAATTATCAACATTTCCAGAAGACGAACATTTAGAAGAAATAATTAGAAAGTTTAGTGTTACGCCGGAAACAGACGATAACGATAAAGGTTACGCAATAGTTGTTATGAGTCATACTACTACTAATAATAATATTGATAGATGGGTTTATAATCAAATATGTTTGTCTTTAATTATTATAATCAATAATTAAACATATTCGATAGAACCTATAGTATACAAATATAAATGTAATAATATATAATATTATTTATTATGTATACGTACAATTGTACACTTGTATATATGACACAATAGTATCAGATATAAAATTGTACTTCCGTTCATTATCATTTTAGTTTAAAATTGTAATATTTGTTATTTAACTCCCGCTAAGTAATTTAACATATACGTAAAGTTATATGAAGTTATTCAATAAATTTGTTTATTCAAAATAAATGTATAAATATGTTACTATGTGATATATGTGTGTCGATAATTCCTCGATATATACACATTTATTTTAATTATTACATATATATATATATATATATATATATATATATATATATATATCACCTATCATACATGTAAACAGACGAGAAAGATAATTGCGAAAAGACAGAAAAGAAATAATGGAGTTATAACGCACTCGTATGTGTAACATCACCAATAACATCAACATTAACCACAACATCAACCACAACAGTAACGACAACTTCTACATCACCATCCATAATAACAATATCCTAATAAATAAACTACATCGTCGAAGAATACGCGTTCGTCTTGAAATGTGGAATAACCAACATTCCACAAGTTTTATATCAATAAATATATTTATAATTAGCGTATTCTCGATTAAATAACATATAAAAGTGTTCCACGATCCTTTAGTGTTCTAGGATCTTTGGTTTTGTTTATTTATCTTGTTCGCAGGAGTTTGTCAACTTCTGCATGAATATCGTCAGTTTCTCTGCAAAATTAAACCACAATTAAAATACTAACATTAAATTTAATTGAAAGTTAAATACTTTAATAAATCATAAATGATTTCTCAAAAGTGTGTATATATATATAGAATACAAATAATACAAAAGTTATAATAACATAATTATATTAGAACTTATTAAACGAATAATAGTTTAAACTAATTTAATATTAAAATGCATACTAATGTTGTTGCTGGATGGGTTTAGATTTTTCTATTGGATACTTTATAACATTATATATATATATATAACTACATTGTACATGAGTTTTATATGGGGAGTATATTCCTCATATAAAACCCATGTTCAATGTATGTTAACTTAAACGTAGACATGACTTTCTACTGCCGTTATACTATATATATATATAACTTAACTATTTCTTTAATGACACTTGATCAAGTATACTATCTAATAACTATAGATAGTATATGATTTTTTCTATTAAATATATAATATACTATATATATATATATATATATATAGATTAGTATGGGTATAGATATGTACTATCTATTAGGTAAGTATATCAATGATCCTGGTACTTAATATTGATACCTTCAGAAAGTTTAACCCGAAACCATATTAGGTAAATAATTTAAAATAAATTATGTATAAGTATATAAATTACATTATAATAACTAAATAGTCGGTATGTATGTTAGAAGTAACTTACGAGTAATTGAATACGTATGTATCTAACGCAGTATCTAATAAGAGGCATATAGGGGAAAGTCTCCGATTACCGACTCCCTACTATTACCGACCCCCTCTCATATCTCAGTAACTATAAGAGATATCAAAAAATTATATATATATATATATATGACCTGTTAGTAATTTAATGAAAAATATGAATAATTATTTTGTTTTAAAAAATATTTAATTCTACAATTGTTATTTGATAAAATGTAATATTCTGTTTTTACTTTTTAAATATTTGAATAATAACTTTTTTAAATCATTGTAAATACTTTATTTATTAAAAGAAAACTTGATTTTATACCTAATATTGTATATCAATAAAATGTTTATAACTATTATAACAATAATTTAATTTGAATAACTATTAACCAATATATCTTAATTATAGCAACCCATATTATTTTCCTATTACAGACCCCTTAACTTACCCTAATACCGACCCCATGTGATTTATAATATCCAATCAAAATATATCCGTATTTTACTTTAAATTATGTCGTAAGTTGTTAGTGTATCATTGATATATATTTAGAATTCATGATTCAAGTTTATTATATACATACTGATTAATAAATAAATATTAAATAATAATATACACTATTTTAATATAATTACTATAAAGTTTAAATTTAAATTTAATATTACTATTAAAACATAAATTCAATAACAAATGAATTGCATGCATGTTATAATTAATTTTATATTATAGATATCTACTATTTTTATTGGATATTATAATACTACAATTATTTATACCACTATTATTTTAGGGGGTCGGTAATAGGAGAAGGGGGTCGGTATTAGGCATATGTATCCGATTACTGACCCCCCCTGTTTATTATTGTAAATATAATTATATCAAAAATTTAAATTAGCCACATTATTCATTGCCATAATATTACCCTAATTACAAAATTTCAAATAAATATATTTAATATTGAATAAGTTATTACAAATAATCATTTAGCGGTCGGTAATCGGATACTTTCCCCTATCGTTACGATGTGCGGGGGTTTTGTTATACCATGATAAAACACTAAAGAAATGTATCATTGACAACCCCATTGTGTAAACCCCCCTAATGCCACATCCACATTATTTTTTTTACGTCGTTTTTTGTTTTCTCGTTTTTCGTTTTTTTCGTTCTCGCACTCTCAAGAATATAGGTTCGTATATTATTCGAATATTTCGTAAATCATTCAGTTCCTGATATTATTCGAGTGTCTCAATAAACATCGTCACGGTCCTTGTTGTTCGGGGGTGATAATGTTTTATAGTTTGTAGAAGTCATAAACACCTCATCGGTACGTTATCGTGATTCATTATCTATGATTCATTGGTGTAGCCTATGATTCACAGGTATAGCCTATGATTAATTGGTGTAGCCTATGATTCATTGGTGTAGCCTATGATTCATTGGTGTAGCCTATGATTCACAGGTGTAGCCTATGATTCATTGGTGTAGCCTATGATTCATTGGTGTAGCCTATGATTCACAGGTATAGCCTATGATTCATTGGTGTAGCCTATGATTCACAGGTGTAGCCTATGAGTCATTGGTGTAGCCTATGATTCATTGGTGTAGCCTATGATTCATTGATGTAGCCTATGATTCATTGATGTAGCCTATGATTCATTGGTGTAGCCTATGATTCATTGGTGTAGCCTATGATTCATTGGTGTAGCCTATGATTCATTGATGTAGCCTATGATTCATTGGTGTAGCCTATAATTCACAGGTATAGCCTATGATTCATTGATGTAGCCTATGATTCATTGGTGTAGCCTATGATTCATTGATGTAGCCTATGATTCATTGGTGTAGCCTACCGTGTAGGTATATAGACGATACATCCTCTATCATATTCCGTATTTTATGTTGAAGAACGGGCGACAACCATCGTGTTGTAAAGCATGACGTAATAGAGAAGGTGATAAACAAATGTATTTGTTTTTTCGAGAATTTCCCCAATATATATATATATATATATATATATATATATATATATAACTGCCTATGTGGCTCAGTGGCTAATGCATCAGACACACAAGCAGTAGGACACGGGTTCGAGCCATGTATGTTTATAAGTGAAAACTTCATCTATAGATGAACTTATACGTTTCTAGATGGGATGAAAGGACTCCACCAAATAAATAAAAATAACAACAACAATATTAGGCTTTACTTATACTTAGAGAGCTTGTGTTGTACTAACTAATGAACCGCGTGTAGCGACGTGGCTTATTCTGCCACACCATGCCGACGTAGTACAGGGGCAGTCCGCTGAACAGCAGCACCAGTCCCATGACGGTCTCGTGAGGGTTAGTGAACAGGGGGAATAGTACTAGGAACACGCACACCAGCAGGAACGTCACAGGGATTAACACCGGGATCTGAGGAACAGGGTCACGGTGTGAATACGTATAATAATAAGTATGTATTGAATATCAAATATATATATATATATATATATATATATATTGAATACGATATAAATAGCGGATACAAATGGACCCCTCAAGAAGTCATAGACTTGTACATGTTATAAATAACTGCTAGGAGCCCCGGACAATACAATAAAAATAGTAACATTTTTTTTCTTGGGTTTTAATTTATCGTTTATTAAGTTCTTAATAAACAAAGAGAAAAACAAGAACTGCCTGGAGTCGAACTATGTCTATGGCGACCTCTACCTATGCAATACTATAATGTAATATATAATATATAAAGATTTATTGACTGAATGAAAATAACAGATGTTTATAAGCGTCGTGCGTTTAATATATACGTGTATATATTAATGACTTAATTAACGGAGTAGTGAATATTGGTTCAATTAAATAATTAATAAGTAAATTAATAATTAAATAATGCGTGAATGAATAACATAATTAAGTAAATAAATTAATGACCGAATAACTGATATAATTTAAAATACTTTAATAACTTGTTAAATTAAAGTAATGGGTTTATTTGCGTAGGTACGATTATTGATTATGTTATTTACGTTTTATTATGTACATACCAACGCAAAACGTAACGTATTCCAAACATTCTGATATGATATTAGATCTTATTGTTATATACAACTAAACAAATACTTTTGTTTGTCTTTTTCATAGAGCTAGAGAGAAATTAGAGAGAAACTAGAGAGAAATTTCTCTCTAGCTCTGTGGTATTTTTTTTACATCTCACGCGATCATATGTGTAAATCACAGATCTAGAGAGAAAGCTAGAGCTTCTCTCTAGCTAGATGATGTAAACAAAACTTTTATTTATACCACATAATGTATATACATGAATGATAATAATCACAGAGCTAGAGAGAAAGCTCTCTCTAGCTCTATGATAATAATGCACACAAATCAACAGTACGCTAATATAGATGATATGATAACAATTGTTAAATATAGTACATGAATCGAGTGACCATTATATATATATAGAGTAACAATACATTAGTGCGTACTACCTTGATGGGTCTCTTCATATCCGGATACTTGACGCGCATGTACAGCAGCACGCATGCGCACAGACCGAACCCGAAAGCCTCCACCAGAGTACAGTAGTTGATCAACGTGTATATGTCGGCTATAAATAGCATTCCGATCGAAACTATGGCCTAGTTACCGAGGTCGGGGTTAGAGATATTATGATGTTACTAATTTAGGAAATATATATATATACTAATAATAAATAATAATGAAATCTTTGGCAATTGCCTGGGCGAGGAAGAAGCATACCTTGTCGAGTCTTTCACACATTTATGATTACGAGGAGAAAAAATTATATAGGAATATAATAAAAAATAAAAAATAGTAGAACAATAAACAGAATACAACATTCAATTATTAAAATAAATCATCAACTCATAAAGCATAAACATCCATAGTATATCAACTTTCCGAATGTTGGTTCACCAAGTCCAAAACCGTAGTATATATATATATATATATATATATATATACTGGTAATAATGGTATATTACCAGTATATATATATATACTGGTAACATTTGGAGCCAACACATGCAATTATATATCGTATACGATATATATATATATATATATATATATATATTGTTGATATAATTATATTGTTATTTTATTTTGGTGGAGTCCTTTCATCCCATCCAGTAACTTAGCTAAGTTTTCACTTATAACCATATGGCTCTTTAGAACCGTAGAACATTATGATGTCCCATAACTATCTAAATTACATGGCATTATATATAATGACGAATACTATAGTATTCGTCATATAAATACGTTATCGCAAAATTAATCTTTAATAAGTTATTACTAATAACTGACGCTATGTTCTAAATATAGTGAATATTATATATATATATATATATATATATATATATATATATATATGCGTAATATTTAGCGGTATACATATAGATTAATGCAGGACTAGGTATTGCCAAAGGGTTTTGGTACTACCGCGTATACGATTAGTGAACACTGACCAATAGGAAGATAGCGGGAATGGGCGTATATCTCTTCGTGTTCAGCAACGCCATCGCGTCCAGGTAATGTCCTTCGCGCGCCCCGACGAAGAATAATCTATTACGTAATGCATGAGGGTGTGAACTTTGACCTAGCTGTGTTACGCCATGTCAGTCGGCGTAGTTGTTCAGTGATGTATTTAGGAAAGAGGGCAATTCATCAGATGTTTGTATCATTATATATATATATATATATATATACTTTTAAATTAGTTTATTTCTTATTTTCTTTCACGTTTTACTATTCTTTATGTTATCGTTTTCATATTATTGTATTATTGCATTATTGGAGGGTACCATCATTGTGAGATCACAAGATAATCTCTGGTAGGTAATAATCTCCTTTGAGCAGAAATTGTATATACTGTATTATATTTAATTTCATTACTCAATAAACTATATTCAATTCAATATTCAATTCAATATATATATATATACATATGTTACATGTAATTATAGAATATACGATATATTAGACAATTAACATATTAGAAAATCGAGTGTTTTGATGACAGCAATTCGATAAACATAATAGACAAATCACACACACTACACAATGTGTACACACATGTATACATAGGGTACACACATCGTTACCCGTGTACACATCTCCATACGATGTGATGTGTGCGTGTGTGCGTGCGTGTGTGTGCGAGTCGCACAGTGGAGTGTATACGTATACGCTTGCCTGCAGTAGAATATTTCTTATCAATAGTTTCTCATCGACAACGGCGACGATATGTGTATTTTATATATTAAAATAATACGCTTCACATCGTGGTCCCCGAATCCGAATTCGCCATTCCATATATATATATATATATATACACACTGTACAATGTACAGTGTACAATGTACTATACACAATGTACATTGTACTATACACTATACAATGCGTCGATATATACAGCGTCGCTATAGAGAGGAAACGGGAGGGAAGAGTACGTTATAACGTATACGTGGAAGAGTATACTCTTCAGGCACTCCAGTGAATGTAGTATGTGCGTGCGTGCGTGCGTGCGTGCGTTCGTACCTGCCTATACACATGATGCAGCCGTTAAGACTTCCGAATGTAGAGAAAGCCACCAGGATAGGCATCACCCACGCTAAAACGCCGAACTTTAGACTGGCGAACGACTAAGAGGAGGAGGAGATGAACATTTATGGCGATCATTTTAATCGATACTTCTATTGTAATACGCACAGTTCTATTATAACAATACTTGTATTATGATACGCCGTACTTTAGACTGGGGAACGGCTACGGGTGGACGAGTAAGAGAGGAACATTAACCATTTTATTAATTGCAATCATTTAATCGATGTTTCTATTATAAACCGTGTATTATTTAATGTAGTTATTCTTCTACACAATATATATATATATATATATAATATCCATGTCTTCTATATAATAAATATTATAGTTGAATATATTCAAAGAAATCAATTGAATAATAAAATAAGTACATGTTTATTTACAATTTTTTTTAATCGGTGATACTATTATATGGGGGGTTATATGGGGTTATATGGGGGGTTACGATCAAAAAGGACGAGTTTAGGTGCAAAGGTTAAACTTTAAATGCGAAATACATATTTATAGGCTCACTTTGGGATGTAATGCAGCTAAAAAAATCAACAGGACAACACTAAATCAATTAAACCAAATAACCTACAAATATCTATACAAAATATATGTATATACTATTAACTCGTATTTCAAATGTAACCTTTAACCCTCAAATCGACCTTTTTGATCGTCTTCCGTTATATGAATTCATATAACGGGAGACGATCAAAAAGTACGAGTTGAGGGTTAAAGGTTGAATCATTCGAATGATTAAAATATTAAAATATTAAAAAATGTTATTGTTACGACTACCATTGATGTTATTATTTAAAATTGATTAACAAAAAAGGGAAAATATAACATTATATAATACTCTTAATTATATTTGCATGGGGCTTTAATATATTTAGCATTGGGCTCCTAATTGGCTCTTCCCAGTCATTATAATGACTATAATGACTATATTAGGCTATAATTGGTGGATATACCCAATATATTGGATATATCCACCACGATGTTATACAGTAAGTAAAGTAATGAAAGTTCGTAATAGATTACAATCCAACAAGTAATCAGATTACAATCATGGGGCTATAGCCTGATCACACATGTAATCGATAGTAGTTAACTGATCACATATGTTGGTTCAATTTAAATCAAATACAAATCAATGTTCGTAATCATATTTGTAATCTGTGATCGTAATCAATACATATATGTATTGATTACGATCACAGATTACAAATATATTACAATCATTGATATTCGATTACGAACATTGATTTGTATTTGATTTACATCGAACCTACATATGTGATCAGTTAACTACTATCGATTACTAGCAGATTAATATCAATGTTGATTTAGAAGTAATCATAATCAAATCATAGTTGATTATCGATGATTGTAATACGATTGTAATCGTATTGTGATCAGTTAATCACAAATCACGATGATGATCAAAGTATAATCTAACCAATATCACTGATTACTTTACTTACTGGGTATATCCTATAGTTATATATAGCCTTTAAAATGTACACTGTATACATTTTACATTGTATACTGTATACAGTATTGGTCTGTTAGCTATAACATATTAGCGCTAACATATTAGCGCTAACAGCCTAGCGCTAACATATTAGCGCTAACAGCCTAGTTCACGCCTAACCACAGCCACCGCATCCGAGGCCAACACCTCTTCGGCTCCTAGAACGGCGAAGTACGATACGTTAGCCAGCACGTATATCACCGTAACCAGGGGCAACGAGATCATAATACACTTCGGTAGGTTTCTGAGGTAAGGGATGGGCGTGGTTAGTTTATAGTTAGACACGCCCAATGGGCGTCGCCCATACTTCGAGGAGAAAGTTCGATGCATTAAATAATATTTAATTACAAATATGTAATACTCCTGATTTAAATATTTATATAATAATATACTTACCAAGTATACTATTTATATATAGGGGTAATTCTAAAATTACAGACCCCTCCAAATACAGACCCCTCTCGTATCTTAGTAACTATAAGAGATATCAAAGAATTATATTTACATAAACTATTAGTAATTTAATGGTAAATATGAATATTTATTATATTTTCAAAATATTTAATCATACTATTCTTATTAGATCAAATGTAATATTATGGTTTCACTTATTAAATATTTGAACAATAACTTTTTAAATCGTTATAAATACTTTATTAATTAAAACAAAACGTAATGATATGCATAATATTTTAGATACAAATAATTTAATTTGAATAATTATTAACTAATATCTATTAATTATAATTATAGCTACCCATATGATTTTCCTATTATATAATACATACCGTATATATATATATATATATATATATATATATATATATTTATATACTGTATATACCGACCATCTAAATGACCGTATTACCGATCCCGCGTTAATCATAATATCAAATCAAACGAGATCAGTGTTTTTAAAGTGTTCGTAAGTTGTGTATGTATCATTTATATAGAATAAGGATTCATTATTTCAGTCGATTATATTCGTATTTATTAATAAATAAATATTAAATAATAATGTACACTATTTTAATATAAAATTTATAAAGTTTAAATTTTCATTTAATAATAATATCTCGACGTAAAATCAATTGAGTGCGTTTTGTAATTTAATAAATCTAATTATATGTGTTATTTTGATTGAATACTATAATACTAAAATGATTTCCACAGCGCGTATTTTAGGGGTGGTTACTTTGAGAAGGGGTTCGGTAATACGCATACTGTGTATCTCCTTACCGAACCCTTGTTATTCTTAAGTAAATGATATCAACACAATTAAATATACAATTATGAATTGCCCTAATTACAATATTTAAAATAAATATACTGACTATTTAATAATTTAACTTATAAATAACTCTTAAGTTAAATAATTATTTATATTAAAATATTCATTTAAGGAGTTTCATAATTAGAGACTTTCCCCTAGATGGTAAATAAATGTAATATATTATATATCATAATAAATATATATATATATATATATATATATGTATATATATATATATATATATATATATATATATATATATATATATATATATATATATATATATATAGCATGACTGTTATATATCCATTTGATAATTTTAAACACAAATATAATTACGTATTTATTTGAAATTATAATAAAAACATGATTATCATTTACCCATCTGGTGTACTTACTTGTAAGGACTTTTTAATTCTTCGGTTAGAAAGTTCAACGAATCCCTGAAAACGTGTTATTAAGGGAATTAATGGAATTAAGGGAATTAAGGGAATTAAGGGAATTAAGGGAAATCAGGGAATTAAGGGAAATAAGGGAATTAAGGGAATTACGGGAATTAAGGGAATTAGATTATTAGTATACAGGTACGTTGAACGCTAAATATATTTACAATTATTCACAATTATATATATGTGTCTATAATCCATCAACATATATATATATATATATATATATATATAAAATAAAATAGATGTGATCCATTAGTTTTCATCAATTAAATATATTATAATTATATTAAAATGAATTAGATAAAATGTGAATGATTTTAAATTACACAGCGACTATATAAATATAGGTATGTGCGACGCACACATTGTGCGTTGTGCTATTTATAGCATACTTGCATCGCTTACCATCCGGCGTAGGCGTACAGACCGCTGTAGAAAGCGATAGAGATACTTCCGGCATCACTCTTGGAGTTAGCGAAGGCGTTCTTGAAATTACTAGTATCTCCTGTGTAAATATATATATATATATATATATATATATATATATATATATATATATATATATATTTGAATGAATGAATGAATTCAGTTTATAGACAATGTCTAAGGAGTGAAAGCGATGAGCTTTTTTAATTCGATATCTCCTAACAGTAGTGTAATGTCATATTTCATCATCATATATATATATATATATATATATATTACCAGGTATACAGATATGCATATGTAATTAATTGTATTACTATACCTATAGGTTATGGGATATTTCTAAAATAAATTCCACTATAGTATATATATATAAATGGAATGTCTTCGCAAATTTATAATTTATTATAAATTTCCTGTATAAATTATTATAATGATCACCAAAAATATGTAAATGTATAACGGAAGGGTTATTGTATGTATATGGTAAGTGTATTAAGTGTAATTGTTAATATCGATATATATATATATATATATATATATATATATATAGATAAAAATCATAATAAAAATTCAAATATATATATATACTTATAATGCAAAATAATATTTAGTAATGTATATATTTGAATTAATTTCGAATATTTAATAATTAAAATACTAATAATAAAAATGGCAATCAAAATGAAATCAAGGACATATCCTTGATGATATCGCAATATTACGGATAATAGCGGAAGTTACCTTTCAACAACACTAGCAATCCGGTCAGAATAATCACCACCAAAGCGAATAGTTTCAAAGCGGTGAAAATTCCTTGAATTCTAGTTGCCCATTTCACGGAGTAGGCGTTAATACCGGATAGGAGAGCTGCGAGTAGAAGTTGTTATTATTGTTACAGGGGTTTATGTAGTAGGCGTTATTTATATGTTTTATTATATTTTAAAAAGACGTGTGTTTTTGATAAACTTAATTGTTGTATACACACGTATATAGTATTATAACCACAAACACATCTACACTCATACAATGATGCTACATGTAAATATATATATATATATATATATATTTATATTATGTTAATAAAATTCAATCGTAATCAACAAGGGTATATTATTTGCATTGGTCACAATAAAGTCTATAGACTTAGACGTACACATATATGTGTACGTTACTAGGAACACCTGTCTATTCGTATCTCATGTTATTCGTATGTCATGTCCTACGTCGTATGTCATGCACATCATAGTTCACGGGTCCGTGTTATCAAGTTTATGCAAATATAAGTATGTGTGTGTGTGTGTGTGTGTGTCAATCATGGCCTCCTTTAGCTTCGAAGCTAAAGGAGACCATGTATGAATTCAATTAACGTGTATATTTCAGGAGGCGACAGGTTTAACAACAACACGTGACATCTATCTAATGGCCGAGTAACGTGACATCTAGCTAATGGCCGAGTCACGTGACATCTAGCTAATGGCCGAGTCACGTGACGCCGTGTTATTAAGGGTCGACAAACAACGATTGGTGTTGCGTTACGAATAATATTTGTTTACACTCAAACTTAAAACGAACGGACGGATTCTCTGAATATAATAGTGTAAAGTGTACGGTGTACAGTGTACAGCTGTTCTAAGTACACACGAGGTAGTCGTGTGTTTGTATAGTACCCAGCAAACAGTAAGAGCAGCATAATAGCAGGATAACAGCATATGCTAGAGCCTCAAATGTTTACATTGTGCTATTATGCTGCTATTAAATGTATATTATGCTGCTATTATGCTGCTATTAATTTGTCACGCTATTATGCTGCTGTTATGCTGCTATTATGCTGCCATTATGCTGCTATTATACTGCTCTTCTAATAATAGCAGCATAATAGCACAATGTAAACATTTGAAGCTCTAGCATATGCTGTTATGCTGCTATTATGCTGCTCTTACTGTTTGCTGGGTACTATACAAACACAATGTGTACACAACGTACACATTTTACACATGCTATCGATAGTTATGCGTGCCTATACACATAACTATGTATATCATTGGATACAATTGTATACATAGAACATGTGCTGTTTTCTAAATCTAGTACCCACGCGACGTGTTATCGGAATAACTTATCATACGATAATAAGTAAAGTGGACTGTAGTTCTAGTGCTATGGTCTAGTAAATATAAACTGATGATATTTCCATCTTAGTAATAAATTAGTAATATTATTAAATTTTAGTAATAAATTAGTCAAATCAAATATGAGTTTCTTGGAAGTGTTGTTTGTAAAGTTTATTGAGTATTAATATATTCATATATCATTATATATATATATATATATATATATATATATATATATATATATATATATATACATATATATATATATATATATATATATATATATATATATAGTATATACTATAATCGTATATTATAGTAAATATATAATAAAATATATAGCATACTATATATTTTAACAGTATTGATAATATCATTATTATACATAATTAACCATATTTATAACGAAAAGTATAGATAGTATATTAACAATAATGTATATACAGTCTATATAATATACTGTACAATGTACAATGTACAGTACAGTACAGTGTACATTGTACAGTTATATTATATAGTGCACCCTCGATGGACCGCCACTTAAAGAGGATACGGATGCCCGACGTATCTATAGAGATGTTATACTTTCTAGAGTTGATATAACGACAGAATAAGCCGGTCCCGGGACTGGCGGTATATCGAGGTTTCGATGTAACTACATCGTAATGTATTTATAGAACAACGGTGACGTAACACTGACCTATGGCCAAAGTGGCGAGAATAATTCTGGCGGACTCCGGAGATTCGCAATTCATGAAAAACGGTTTCAGAGCGTACTGAAATTGTAGGCGTGCGTATGTGTGTGTGAGAATGTAGGCGTGCGTATGTGTGTGTGTGAGAATGTATGCGTGCGTATGTGTGTGTGGGAATGTATGCGTGTGTATGTGTGTAAGAATGTAGGCGTGCGTATGTTGGTGTGAGAATGTACGTATACACTGTTAGAAAAAAGAGTTTTCTATACCACCGAAAAAGAGTATTTCGAGTGTCTCTGTATTATAACTCTTTTCGAGCATTAAGCAAGAGAAAACTATTTTGTAAAATAGTATTCTAGCTATCGATAAATATAAAAACTCTTTACTAAAAGAGTATTCTAGCTATTATATTTTAGATATAAAATAAAATATTACAATAAATATTAGTATATTAGTGTAGTAAATAGTATCGTAATATGAAAGTATTAAGTCGTGTATTACAATATATTATATAATTTCATTTAAGTTAGATTTAAAACTTAAATTAAATAATAATAAAATTGTAATATTGAATACAATATTTAATCAATATTCAATTTCTATATATTCAATATTGAGAAATTAGATATAATTATCAATATAATTATGATAACAATTGTAGTCGATAATTTAGAAAAAATCCATAGGATACTTAAATAATTTTAGTTTTTAAAATAAATATGTTATTTATTAAAGCAGTATATTAAGTTATATTTACAGTTAAAATAATAATTAATAATTATTTGCAAAAAAACAATTTAATAAATATATTAAAATAAATAAAAGTTATAATATTGTATTTATTATTCTATATTAAAAATTAATATAACTATAATTTAGGTAATATTTAAATAAATTCTAATAGAAAAGAGTATTCTGCATTATATAAAAATAATATTCTATATTATATAAACAGAGTTTTATAAAATAGAACCTTAATATATAATATATTATATACTATTTTTTTTGTAGTTTTATATCTGTTATTATATGGAATACTCTTTTGTATTTGGCCACATTAGTAGATAGAAAACTTATTTTTAAATAAAGAGTTTTATACGTTATAAAAAAGAGTTTTCTAAATTTTAATATAAACTGGAAAACTATTTTGTTTACGTAAACACGATCGTGTTAGACACAATGTGTGATTATTTACTGTTAAACTATGAGCATATATGTATACTAGTATATAATATAGCTATAGCTAGATATAGTGTAGAATATTAATAGTCAGGGTTGGACATGGTTGTATGGACTTTTTCTATACATTATTATTTCATACATTAAATCGTGTTCATTGATGTAAAGGTTTACAGCTGTGAATAAAATGTAATAATTGTTGGTTGATTGGTGACATTATCTAATGTCAATAAATTATTATATTGCTATCAAATATTCATTCATTTTATCGACTTTAATTTTATTATTTTATGACTAAGATAACTAATACACTTTGAAATAACGCAAAACCCCCAGTGAACCTCGGTGAAACCCGGTGAACCCCAACATCTCAAAACAACCTACATTCTAGATACGTTAGGCGTCACCTAGCGTGTAGGGTTAGCATTAACACACGCAAGCATACACCGCACATACGTTATCGCGTGCCTGGCTCTGACCGATGCGGCAGATAGGGGAGCTGCAACAGGGGGCGGGTCGGGGGTATATGTCCCCCCCACTTTAAAATCTAGGGGGACCTTCTATGTATCGGTCCCCCCTATAGAAAGTATACTTTTACAACATACTTGATTTTGATTGGTCGGTCCCCCCCTACATACACACCATCGTTCCAGCGCCCCTATTGGCTATTAGTGGTACTACCTGTGCGAAGGTCAGAGAGATTATAGCCATGCCGGTGGGTAGCACCACGAAACTTATTGACCAGATGTACAGGAAGGCGGGCAGGTTACCGAATGTTTCCTGTGGGTCACGTGAGGTGTATGATCATTACATAGCGTATGTGTGTGTTTATAATGAATAGTGTGTGTGTATATATAGTGAAATTTAATATGAAGGTAGTCCATATATTGACTATAGGTGACACACACAAATATATATATATATATATATATATATATATATATATATATATATATATAGTATATATTATATACTTATTAAATGTTATATTGTCTATCAATAATTTATTAAATAAATGTATATTATTATAAAATTACCGATATAACAGTTCAGGGATGTTCATTTTGTATATAGTACGGGCATTGTATATAGTACGGGCATTGTTTGTAGTACGGACATTGTTTGTAGTACGGACATTGTTTGTAGTACGGACATTGTATATAGTACGGTCATTGTTTATAGTACGGGCATTGTATATAGTACGGGCATTGTTTGTAGTACGGACATTGTTTGTAGTACGGACATTGTTTGTAGTACGGACATTTATATAGTACGGTCATTGTTTATAGTACGGGCATTGTTTATAGTACGGGCATTGTTTGTAGTACGGACATTGTTTGTAGTACGGACATTGTATATAGTACGGTCATTGTTTATAGTACGGGCATTGTTTGTAGTACGGACATTGTTTGTAGTACGGACATTGTATATAGTACGGTCATTGTTTATAGTACGGGCATTGTTTGTAGTACGGACATTGTTTGTAGTACGGACATTGTATATAGTACGGACATTGTATATAGTACGGACATTGTATATAGTACGGACATTGTATATAGTACGACATTGTATATAGTACGGACATTGTATATAGTACGGACATTATATATAGTACGGACATTGTTTGTAGTACGGACATTGTATATAGTACGGACATTGTTTGTAGTACGGACATTGTATATAGTACGGACATTGTATATAGTACGGACATTGTTTGTAGTACGGACATTGTATATAGTACCGACATTGTATATAGTACGGTCATTGTTTATAGTATGGACATTGTATATAGTACGGACATTGTATATAGTACGGACATTGTATATAGTACGGACATTGTATATAGTATGGACATTATATATAGTACGGACATTGTTTGTAGTACGGACATTGTATATAGTACGGACATTGTTTGTAGTACGGACATTGTATATAGTACCGACATTGTATATAGTACGGTCATTGTTTATAGTACGGACATTGTATATAGTACGGACATTGTTTATAGTACGGGCATTATATATAGTACGGGCATTATATATAGTACGGACATTGTTTGTAGTACGGACATTGTATATAGTACGGACATTGTTTGTAGTACGGACATTGTATATAGTACCGACATTGTATATAGTACGGTCATTGTTTATAGTACGGACATTGTATATAGTACGGACATTGTTTATAGTACGGGCATTATATATAGTACGGGCATTGTATATAGTACGGTCATTGTTTATAGTACGGACATTGTTTGTAGTACGGACATTGTATATAGTACCGACATTGTATATAGTACCGACATTGTGTATAGTACGGACATTGTATATAGTACGGACATTGTATATAGTACGGACATTGTATATAGTACGGACATTATATATAGTACGGACATTGTTTGTAGTACGGACATTGTATATAGTACGGACATTGTTTGTAGTACGGACATTGTATATAGTACGGACATTGTTTGTAGTACGGACATTGTATATAGTACCGACATTGTATATAGTACGGTCATTGTTTATAGTACGGACATTGTATATAGTACGGACATTGTTTATAGTACGGGCATTATATATAGTACGGGCATTATATATAGTACGGACATTGTTTGTAGTACGGACATTGTATATAGTACGGACATTGTTTGTAGTACGGACATTGTATATAGTACCGACATTGTATATAGTACGGTCATTGTTTATAGTACGGACATTGTATATAGTACGGACATTGTATATAGTACGGACATTGTATATAGTACCGACATTGTATATAGTACGGACATTGTATATAGTACGGACATTGTTTGTAGTACGGACATTGTATATAGTACGGACATTGTTTGTAGTACGGACATTGTATATAGTACGGACATTGTGTATAGTACCGACATTGTATATAGTACCGACATTGTATATAGTACGGACATTGTTTGTAGTACGGACATTGTATATAGTACGGACATTGTATATAGTACGGGCATTGTATATAGTACCGACATTGTATATAGTACGGACATTGTATATAGTACCGACATTGTTTGTAGTACGGACATTGTATATAGTACGGACATTGTTTGTAGTACGGACATTGTATATAGTACGGGCATTATATATAGTACGGACATTGTTTGTAGTACGGACATTGGATATAGTACGGACATTGTTTGTAGTACCGACATTGTATATAGTACGGACATTGTTTGTAGTACGGACATTGTATATAGTACGGACATTGTTTGTAGTACGGACATTGTATATAGTACGGGCATTGTATATAGTACCGACATTGTATATAGTACCGACATTGTTTGTAGTACGGACATTGTATATAGTACGGACATTGTTTGTAGTACGGACATTGTATATAGTACGGACATTGTATACAGTACGGGCATTGTATATAGTACCGACATTGTATATAGTACGGACATTGTATATAGTACCGACATTGTTTGTAGTACGGACATTGTATATAGTACGGACATTGTTTGTAGTACGGACATTGTATATAGTACGGACATTGTTTATAGTACGGACATTGTTTATAGTACGGACATTGTATATAATACGGGCATTGTATATAATACGGGCATTGTTTGTAGTACCGACATTGTATATAAACAAACAAGACGGCTACGTCCCGGCTACGTTCAGGTGATAGTTTGTCCGTTATTTCGGATAATATTTATTAGGTTAACCTATTAAAATTAAATAAATTTATTATAAATTCATATATATTTATATACCTATTTAAGTTATCGATAGCATTTATTTTCTGTAACCTAATATTAAATATTAACAAATAATATATTATATTTATAATTCAAATACCATCAATACCACCTATAGATTATAGCGTTATTGTTGGAACCTTGATGTAAGCGAATGGGCCTCCCGACTTGGGGATCATGGTACCCAGTTCTGCGTAGCAAAGGGCCCCGAACAACACCAGCAGACCGGACAACCCCCACACCACTAGGGCCAGCCCCACTGACCCCGTGTCAGCTAGCACCCCCTGTGTGTGTGTGTTAATATGTGTATAGGTGTGTATAGTTATTACACTTATTAATACGAATTCGTTCGGCGTGCATAAACCAAGGCGTTTTGTTATTAAATGTAAACCCGATGTTAATTTGTGTACCATGTCTATTTGGGTATCAATTCATACCATATTTTTTTTTTTTTTTTTTAATTTATATATATATATTTTTATTTTATTTTGGTGGAGTCCTTTCATCCCATCCAGGAACTTAGATGACGTTTTCTCTTATAACCATATATGGCTCTAATGTCCCTTCGAAGCCGCTCTCATGTTACATCCAGGGTTTTAACGAGAGCCGATCATTTATGTATACACAATTATATAAGATCACTTCTAAATAATATTTTATAAAATTAATTAATGGTACGGACGAGGCTCGAACCCGTGTCCTACTGCTTGTGTGTCTGACGTCTTAGCCACTGAGCCACGCAGGCAGTTTAAGTTACTACTATAGTGTCGCTTACCTTAGGC
Organism: Osedax fenrisi; assembly: GCA_964019155.1. Classification (NCBI taxonomy): domain Eukaryota; kingdom Metazoa; phylum Annelida; class Polychaeta; order Sabellida; family Siboglinidae; genus Osedax; species Osedax fenrisi. The sequence goes on from OZ025246.1 coordinate 23,800,231, forward strand.
GATACGAATATACCGCTGCCTATGATAGTTCCGAGGATCATCGAGCATCCCGAGTACAGCCCCAGACTCCTCTTCAGCTGCACCCTACTGTCGTCCATGGGCATCACTTTCACGTCTGTATCGGTGAACGTCATCTCGAGGCGAGGCGGGGGGCTGAGGTAGGGGGGCGGGCCGGGGTTATACCGATTCGAGTTATGCCGTCGGGTGTATCGCGTGTTATATCACGTGTTGTATTAGTTACGTAGCAAGTTGTAAAAATAAGTGTGTAACCTTATCGTTGATTATATATATATATAAATTTATTTCTATTTTTGCTAATATTTATTTTATTGTATATATATATATATATATATATATATATATATATATGAATTGCTATAACACTATAGTGTACTAGAAATGCATAATCAGGAATAGTTCTATAGAGCTATTAATTATAATTAATAAATAATAAATAGGCAAACGATCAAAAACCGATAAATGTCAGGTCGGGTACGGCTAGTATATATATATATATATATATATATGTGTGTGTGTGTGCGCGGCATACACGTGATGTAGTATGTATAAGCGATTGTTGCGTGCATTAAGTACATATTACGAATAGTGTGAATAAATTATAATACAATATTAATAATATTTTTTAAAAGTATACTTTTGTTAGCATATATGCTTAGTATACTATATGAAGTATACTATAGTATATTTATGTATATATATATATATATATATATAATAACTATAGTAATATGTAGTATATCCTCTTATAATGAGTGTTGATAAGAATTGTGGTGTAATGTTGCTGTAAGTATACTTTATAAGTACTTTATGTACCTTATAAGGTGATCGGGATAAAATAAATGTTTCGGTAAAAGTGGGGGGGACCAATACATAGGAGGTCCCCCTAGATTGTAAAGTGGGGACGGGGGACATAACCCCCCGTCCCCCCTCTGTTGAACCGCCCCTGGTACACATACGTGAGGTTTGTAATGTATTCATTGTATACTTTGTATACTGTGTATATAGGCCTTAGTACAATGTATACATTCACACTTTTAGGGGTGTGGTTTTAAATTTAGTGTACACATTTATGGGTGTAAAGTCGAGGCAGACATTGTACAACTTTCAAATATTTAGTTGTTCACCTTTTCTGTTTTATTTCTAACGCCGTATACGACGAGAACACGACGTAGGATATCAAGGACATGTCATCGGTGTCCTACGTCGTGTACACATCCGCCTTATAGGCTATATACATGCTATAGCGTGGAATGCTTTCTCGAAATCGTATCTATAATAAAGGGTTCCTTTGTTTACGTATTACATAACTATCATGTATTGTATACACATATTCCGTGTGTATTCATTATGTATGTGTATTATATAAGTAACATAAATAGTATTCATTCATTTATTCATATATATATATATATAATAATGAATACATGATGATTAATAAACATACTAACGAGTGTATAAGTTGGATTAGTGGAGTCGAATAAGTAGACATCGCGGTCTACTTATATAGTATACCTGACCAGGTATCGAGTGTCCACTTCAACTATACGCGGTGTGCGGTGTGCGATACACGACACGTGTGCGGTCTGACGACATCGTTTAGCTAGGCGGCGATCTACAGGCCCATGAGCCCCTGCGCACTATAGTAGGCCTTGAAACACAGACACACTGTCTGTCGCCCGGATTGTTTGTCAATTAAACGTTAGCTAATTTCATGGAAATTGCCTTATTGTATATATATATATATATATATATATATATATATATATATATTATATATTATATTTTATATTATATATATTTTTATATTATATATTATATGCGATATATATATACTTGCTGCGCCGACTTTATTGATAACGACTGCCACGCACTAGATGATAAACTTCCGATGATGTCACTAGAAATGTGTACTTCGGCCCGCTTTGTAAACGTAAGATATATTCATCTGCGACTAAGATTAACCTATCAGGTGTCATTGTGTTTGTGTTTCTGTGTGTGTTGCAATTTCCGAATATTACGTTGAATTATTATATAATTGATAACGGTTGTATTTATTAATTTCTGTAAAGTAACAATAGCATATATTTTCTATAAAGTCAATACCTACTATTAATGTATTATTAATGTGTTGTGTAAATATAAAGATAAGGCTATAACTATAAAGAGCTCTATGAATATTCTCCATAAAGAATATACGGAGAAATGTAGTGAATTTACGATCCACTGTAGATTCAAAGAGAAGCTGATCACTTTCCGGTAAGTAATCGTCTATTCGATACTCCATCCAAGCTAACAGTAATAGCCTTATAATAGCAGCATAATAGAATAAATAGCCTCAAATGTGTACATTAATGTAACAATGTTGCTATTATGCTGTTATTCATTTGTAATGCTATTATAATGCTATTATGAGGCTATTACTCTTAGCTGGCTTGCTGGAAAACACAAACTAGTTCTTGTTAACACATCACATAATCGGAACACATCGGAAGAATAGTGATAGTTCATGCCCCGTGTGTACAAATATATAACTAAATTGACTAAACCCTTACCCTATATATATATATATATACCCTATAGAGTGTGTCGTATACGATGCTTTAAATCATATATATATGCTATTACCAGTGAGTGACCTTGACCTCGTGATTTTCAAGCCTAGACATGAAAAGTATTATAAAAAATGCGTTAATTTGGAAATAGATTATAAAATAATAACATATGGTATTCAATCATAATTTACGTTCATAAATTAATATATGAATAAGGTGTATACCTTATTGTAATATGTAATAAGAGAATATTAACAAATACTACATAAATAACTGTGATAATACTATAGCAGAAATAAAATTAATCATTATTTAAAAGGTGGACGGAATACTGTAATTAACTAGTTGGAATACCTAGATATCATTTACCAAATAACACCATATATATATGTGTGTGTGTGTGGTATATAGGTATAGGTATTCCTACCTATATGTATACCCTAATGACTTAATAAGACGAATTCCGAATAAAGTATAGATATTCATTTATTTTCTTGTGCCAAAGTGTTATGTACATTACAATATAGTCAGATCGCACGATCATCATACTATTCCCGAACAAACGATATGCATATCCGGACATGTCCGAATTACCGTACAATCAGTTTAATGTCACGCGCGAACAACTACTCTTGGATTTTATATTAAAAAGATTAAGCCCGCAACCTAAGAAATACTAGCCGTATGACAGGATTTCCTATAGGTAAGTAGCGATGTCAATCCTATCAATAAGTGCGTATTTATCATACGTTGAACACGTATTACATTGGTAGGTATAACAGAACTATATTGAAGTTTAGTGGATATTCGGAAAACGAACTGTGTATTTGTCTAACTAGTGCAACTTCTGCAATTAAATGTTTTAATCGGATATTGCCTAGCAAGAATATCAGATTATAGCTTACTCGTAAGTTAACCAGGGAGATGATGATTTACCACCTCCCTGATTTAACCAATACATAAGTATTCATCTCTATACTATAATCCCAGCAAACAGTAAGAGCAGCATAATAGCAGCATAACATCATATGCTAGAGCCTCAAATGTTTACATTGTGCTATTATGCTGCTATTAAATGTCTATTATGCTGCTATTATGCTGCTATTAATTTGTCATGCTATTATGCTGCTGTTATGCTGCTATTATGCTGCTGTTATGCTAATATTATGCTGCTATTAATTTTAAAAGTATATTATGCTGCTATTATGCTGCTCTTCTAATAATAGCAGCATAATAGCAGCATAATATACTTTTAAAATTAATAGCAGCATAATATTAGCATAACAGCAGCATAATAGCAGCATAACAGCAGCATAATAGCATGACAAATTAATAGCAGCATAATAGCAGCATAATAGACATTTAATAGCAGCATAATAGCACAATGTAAACATTTGAGGCTCTAGCATATGATGTTATGCTGCTATTATGCTGCTCTTACTGTTTGCTGGGATATAGCTGTACGAATTGGATAATAATGGGGAAAATATCAGAGCGTTCGAAAGTAAGGCACCTAGAAACTAATTGTAATAATATATCACCAGAGAAAAACAAATGATATTGTTCAAGAAACTATTGTATGGTATGCACATATATATTCATATATGAATCAATGGTATAACAGGTATATATCCTTAATAAAGACAATACAATTAGAATAGTGTATTCAGCAACATGACGTTATGTCGAAACACAAGCTTCAAGGATAACTAGAAGGAATAAGAAATTAATGAATTCCGCGTTAAAACTGCATGTTTAATAGCACTCGAGGGCATGAATATATAGTTACCATGGTTACCGATACGGGAGACTTGTTGTTGAATCTAGTGAGATGACTCCCCCATCTATCCATGGCCCTAAAATTAATAAGTATACCAACATATTATATTATACAAATTATACATTATAATGTATAACATTGATATGTGTAGTATATTTGCATACTTATAATAAGTATAATATTTAAAATAAGTATACATTAATATAAGTTATACTTATTATAAGAATGCAAATATACTAAACATATCAATTTTAACATGATACAAATTGTGTAGATATATTAATATATGTTGTACTCAATATAGTATATATATATATATATATACTATTACTAGTATACTATAGCTATAGCCATAGTTATATATATATATATATATATATAGATAATAATATATTGAATATGTTCAAAACGATGGACAACAAATAATAATGACAGAAATATATAAATAAGTTGTTATTTACAAACACCGATAAATAAGATTGTTTTAATTAATATTTTAAATAATACGATTGTATTATTAATATATATATTATAATATTATGAATAGCTATTTAAATTATATAAAATAAAAATATGCCCCAAGCGAGGATCGAACTCGCGACCTTCAGATCACTCTATGTATTAAACATATATTTTGATTATGAGACTGACGCGCTGCCTACTGCGCTATCGAGGCATCCATATATTATGTGACTTACTTATTTTATTTATGATATTTTATTATATTTTTATAATATCTTATTATATTTATATATCATTTAAATTAAATCTCAAAACTATATTTAATATTAATATTATATTAATTTTAAATTGTAATAAACCAGGTTATCTGGTAACATATAATAATTAATTTAATAATTAAATATAATATGTATTCAATAATGTAATTTTACAATGTAATACTGTTACGTGCTATATTAAATATAATATTTATTAAAATAATTATATAATAATTATATTAAGCTCACTTCGGATGTAAAATCATGAATATTGATAAAACGTATTTATTAGTGTAATTACACTAAGTTAATGTAACATTAACACTCTAAAAGTGACTGTATATACAATATGTGTTGCAAACTTGTAGGCAAACCTATAATCTTCTTAACAAGTAACTAAATATTTTTAATGTTGAAAACAGGTCATGAATTTATAATTAATTATAATATAAATATCTCAGTGACTTTGAAGTAAGCACCATTATAATAATGATTATATTTAGAGTTGTAACTATACCTATAACGTAGGACCTACGCTAGTATTTTTCATGTTTTATTATACAAGTTTATTTTATAAAATTACTATAGTAATTATCAATCTCCATACTATATACTATATGCAAATGAACAAATAGATATAAAACATTTACCTATATAATATAGGTAAATGTTTTATATCTATTTGTTCATTTTTATATAATATTTATAATAATATATAATCTAGATAACAATGTAACGTAACTGTTTGTTTACTATACTTTAAACATCCGTAACATACAAATACACACATTACTAAACATGTGAATAGATTACCCAGATAAAAGTAATAGCCTCATAATAGCATAATGTAAACATCTAGTGAGTCTATTATATATGCTATTATGATTTTATTAAGGTTATATGGATACGTTTAACCAATATTATTAATTGAGTGAGGTCACAAATAAATACGGATTCATTTTGTCATAAACTTTACAAATACACCATCACTCCTGTGTTATAATGTGGCATAACTACATAATCTAAGTTCGTATTTGTTCCAAAAACTATTTTCTCACACATACAATCAATAACATACAAAGATACTAAAAATCAATCCTTTGGACAATCAATAACATACACATATAACACATCTCTACATGGAAATCTAATAAAATTCATTTACCCGACATAATTATTGTATATATCATTATTTGAATAGAATACATCTATTCTATAATCTAATACCAACATATAACTAGATAATATAAACTGAGTACATTCTGACATTACATTGGAGGTTACCCGTCTTGTGAGTATTGATTACGAGGTAATATCTTGTGCTCGCCTACGAGTAGATATTTTTTACATACTGAACTCAATAAACTATTTTAATTCATTCATTCATATACCAAATAATTTATTTATATATATATATTGCAATATCTTTAAGGGGATTCACATCTATACATGAAATAGAATAGATCATACACATATAATCAATAACTAATTTATTTTAAAATTAAATTATATTATTTCATTATTATTTAATATAATCTATTGTTGACAAATATTGTTAAAATAATATGTAATTTTCATTTTTCCTATAAAAATGATATTCTAAATTCTATATGAAATCAAGTTGAGGATATCTGATAACTCAAATTTGTTGTTCTTATATTTGAATGATTTTATCATATCGTAACATTGTCCAGGAGTATATATTTGTATCAAATCAATGTTATATTAATTATTTCAATATGTTTATATGAAATTCAAGTAGTAAGTAATACAAATTATGTTAAGTATAATGTCGACATAAATATAGAAACGAATATTTTAAATCGAATTTATAAATAAATTTATATTTTTAATATTTAAATTGAAATACAAATTAAAAAATATAACGGATTATTATTTTACAAATAAATATATATATCTTGAATTCATGGAAATATAATTAAATATATACCGAAAGGTTTCTATTTCGAGTTCAAAAAGATACTATTTCAGATAGCAGATGTCCTATTATTTCAAACTAAATATTGATTTTATAATTAAATAATAATAGAGAATATTTGTAATTTGTGTTTTTTTGACGATAATGGGATTAATATTATATATGTTATTAATAATGATAACATAAGAATTGTTTCATAATTGCTGAATAAAATCTGTTCTAAATTTCTAATTGGATGCAAATTAAATAACTTAATTTTATTATTATTGATAATCGGTGATTATTTACGTAATAAGATTAGTAATATATGTATATATATATATATAGATAAATACGGATCGATATAAAGAAACGAATGAATTATAATAATAATCGTATACATGACGTAATAGTTTGTATAAAATTTCGTAATAACTTTGATAAAAAAAAGTGTGAATTTCGTATAATATCCGAGGAAATTAGTGAAAACGAAATGCGCGCGCGAGGAGGAAACGTAGAATTAGTAGAGAGGTTAAAGGTCGTACACACACTGAAGGTGAAAGGTTAAGGCGCCGTAAAGAAATCATACCCGATGTTCAGGCATTACGTTGCCGGAAACAACATGTTTTAATACTGGTACGCATCGTTGAATATAGATCTGATACGCGTTTGTTTGTTACAAGGTCTGATACGAGGTCTGGTACAAGTAGGGGCGCTGGAACGATGGTGTGTATGTAGGGGGGACCAACCAATCAAAATAAATTTGGTGGCAAAAGGGGGGACCAATACATAGGATGTCCCCCTTGATTTTAAAATGGAGGGGACTATCCCCCCCGTCCCCCCTGTTACAGCGCCCCTAGTTACAAGATCTGATACGCTCGTTCTGTGATAAGTTGTGGACAGTTCTGACACGGGCGTTTTGATACGAGTTCTGCATTCGATCCTGTATGGGAATTATTATCGTTAGGAAATATAGTCGTATAAGTTGTTTTAGGTAATTAGTTAAATATTATAGATTAAAGAGATTACAGTAATTTAGGTTGTATAATACAATTTAGGATACATTTTAGTCAATATTATTTTTCTATTATAGTCAATGTGATAAATTTATTATATTAAAATAAATAATTATAAAAATAGAAACTCCAACTTAACATATAAGAAGATTAAAACAATACATGTTATAAATGTTAGTAATCAAAAATATAGTTAATATATACATAGATACTTATATTTATTAATTTAGTTATATTGTTAATTCCATATTTTGTAATAATAAAATTTAAAAAAATATAATATTTTTTTTAAATATACGTGATTCTTATATTTCCTTAAAATATGTGATTCTTTTAAAATCCTAATAATTTGTGATTTAAAACTTCATATTATAAATATTATAAATATACAATATAAGTTAAATATAAAACATTAATTTTAAATAATAATCATAATTTTTGTTTAATTTAAAATTTAACTTTATCGATAACAAATTAATTATTATAATTATTATATAATATATGATTATATAAAATACATATAATATATTAACAATGATTATTTATATTTCATGTCTTACAATAATTAGGATATTGAACCAAGGTGTAAAATATAATTAGATTATCGAGATCTATAAATTAGGAATGTTAATGAAAAAAGAAATAATATAAAAATGTGACTTCAGGTTTTCATCAAATATGATATTTTCATATGTCAGTTGTCAATAAAGAAATCATCATTTAATAATTAAAAAATGAAAATATATTTTTTTATTTTTATAGTCAATGTGGATAATTGTGTTATATTATTAAAATTATCATAGTTGCATATTTTATTTGCAAATAAATAAATCAATATTAAATAAAAATGTAATCATTAATAATGTAAACAAATTTATAAAACGAAAAAAATAATTATTTAAATTTTTATATTTTAGTCAATGGGAAATTTATAAATTTAACAAAATATGATTTTTTTTTAAATTTATATTTAACTACTCCTACAAAACATAGATAAAACACAATAAAATTAGATATATATTTCGAAAAATTGTAGTATAAATTTATTCAAATCGATTTCGAAGATTAATAATATCTTTAATCTATTTCAAAGTTTTGGTCCAGAGAATAGAATACAAAATATATATAATTTGTCACGTTAAACTTTACACAAATTATTTAGAATTATGGGATTCATAAAAGTATTCACATAATAATTAGCCAGAAGATTCCCGATATTAGATGATATTTATGAAGTACTAAATATTGAACTGAAGATATGTATTTTAGTTATGAATAACATATATATATATATAATATTTATTTATTGAAATCTCATATATATATTGAATACAATACAAATAGCGGATACAAATGGACCCCTCAAGAAGTCATAGACTTGTACATGTTATAAATAACTGTGAGAGGCCCCGGACAATACAATACAAATAGTAACATTTTTTTTTCTTGTGTTTTGATTTATCATTTATTAAGTTCTTTATAAACACAAGAGAAAATCAAGAACTGCCTGGAGTCGAACCCGGGACCTCTGGCTTACTAGCTTTTTGGTTGTCCCACTGAGCCATCGACCCCAGACTTATATATATATATATATATATATATATGGATAGTTCAGACTACCATATTCATATCTATGAAATGTAGAATACACTAGTACTATACATACACAAATCCCATGCTATCTCTTTACATATGGTAATTGGTATTTGTATAAAGGATAGTTATTCTGAATTGTTTGAATATAATCATTATATTGATTATTATTTCAATAATTACATGCTAATTTCAAAATGTGTTTTTTTGTTGATTTCAATAGTTGTTAATATACATACGTGATAAATGATATATATAGATACTTATGATGGATGTTGGAATTTGGTTGTATGAGATATGGAAAACATTAAATCCATAAACATTAGATATGGGCGGTTGTAGAATGTATATTTTTACCGAAGAAATTTCATCTATTAATGTTCTATATATTATATTTAATTTTGTTGATTGTGATCAACATAGAGGGACAGAGGCCATATTTAAATTTAACATGGATAATTAACATGGAGTAAATATAACAATAATTAATACTTGTTTATTTAATATATAATTTTATTTCAATAAAATCCATTGAAATAATTTTAGAATAGATAATAAATCTACAAATAAAATAATAATTATAGGAAATATTAATATTTATAAGGTTTAAAAAAAGAATTTTAATATGAATTTTACAACAACAAAAATATTAAATATTTTTTATATATTATATATAATAAATTAAATTAAAAATGTATAAATAAGTATAAAATAATGTGTGTAAGAAAAATACCAATTTATGACAATTATTTTTTTTTTAAATATTTTAACAATAATATTTGTTTATTATAATAGTATTAATTTTTTTTATTTATGTATTAATAATTTTATTTATGTTTTATAATTTTATTTTGTAATAGAATAACAACTAACTTACATAGGCCTTACTTATTATATGGTTTTTCACGAAATGCTTGATTAGCTAAATACTGACCTACTAACTAAACTGACGACATATATGAAATAAATATGTAATATAAATATTAAAAAACTAGAACATGCGTGCGATATTCCGTGTTTAAATAAACGAATTCATTCAACCACACGCACGAGCTAATAGGAGAATGACCTTCAACAACTAAGATCGTGACTCTCCTGTATTGATGGATTGTGGGCGGAAATGGCTGCCCCATCGGAAGGAGTTAGTCTGGCGGGTAATGATTGACAGATGTCGACGGAGACCACACGATTGGACTGCAGACGGGCTCTCTCCTCATCTGTGGTCGGTGGTCGGGGGTTTGAAGGATACACGGAGGGAAAGAAATAGAGAAATAAATAGATAGATAGTTATATATGAAGAGAAAATATAAAAAATATAATATTAATTAATTTAAAATAAATTATATAGAATACGAATATCCTATGTTTTATTTGACATACTATATGCGAATTAACAATATTGATGGATCGTATGAATCACTATTATTATTGCTGTGCAAGTGCAGGGGGTTAATGTTAGTAATGAAGTCACACCGCTGCATTAGTATGGCCAACTTACAGAATTATTACTAATCTAATTAGTATTGATACAACTAATAATAACTATATAAACCTAATGTGAAATATATTATAATAATAATATTAATAATAATAAATGTATCGAGTTTAAATATTATTTTTATCACTCAATTAAATGTACACAAACAAATAATAGGTTTTCATTCTATATTTGTCTCCTAAACGAGAGTAACGCTTACATTTATATATATATATAAATATATATATATATACAGTAAAACCTCTCTATAAGAAACCTCTTTATAAGAAAAACCTCTTTATAAGAAAATGTTTCATACATTTGGTTGGATTTCAACTTTTTCCACATTAAAAAAACCTCTTTATAAGAAAATCTTATAAGAAAAATATAAGAAAAACCTCTTTATAAGAAACTTATTGTATAAAAAATATAATAAATAATTATATATAAATAGAAGTATTGTATATTGATAAAAATTATAGAAATTAATTATTATATAAGATATTTTTTTTTCTTAAAATATGTTATATTACATAAATCAGTTAGAAATGAATTAAAATTAATTAATAATTGTTATTTTTTATCCATAAATTTATTAAAATTTATTAAAATGAATTAATAAATGTTATTATATCCTTAAATGTATTGATCCTGGTATTGATGATACAATTTATTATATTATACAATTAATTGTTAAATAATAGATTATTATAAAAATGTTATTATATCCTTAAATGTATTGATGATACAATTTATTATATTATACAATTAATTGTTAAATAATAGATTATTATAATATTGAAATATATACACTGTACAGATAACATTATTTTAAAATAAGTAAAGAAAATATTTTAAAGCAAACAATTATTAAAAACTATTTTAAATAAATCATATTTCTAAACTATTCTTTTGATTAATACTTAAATAAATATAAATAAATAAATATATTTATAATATATATAAATAAATATATATACTATATATATATAACCTATAGGTTATATAATGCATTTTCAATTATAAATTAATTCTTAAAACCATTGGAAAAGTAAAAACCTCTTTATAAGAAAACCTCTCTATAAGAAAAAAAGTACTGGAAAAAAATAGTTTCTTATAGAGAGGTTTTACTGTATATATATATATATATATAAAATTAATTTATGAAAATTATATTATATCAAATTAAATAAATTTTACATGATAATTAAAGCGACAATGATACGAACCCCTCTGAATAGTCTGAGAAGAAGTTTCTAGTGTGTCGGTGGTGGCGGTAGGGGTGGCTTCAGAAGAGGGTTGTTTGTTAACGTCGGGGTCTCCGGTGGGAGGTGTGTGTGAGCCCGATTCATTCACTGTTAGCGCGTACGGGCATTAGCATCGACGATATTGCGTAATAGTATGCCATCATCATAATAATAATAATTATCAAATTGGTTCCACTCGTAATAAACAATGGTTTAAGCGAAGCAAAGATATATTACTTGTATCTATTTACGTGAAATAATTGTTAATGCCGATAAGTTTGTATCGTTTTTAAAAATTTCAAAAGCGAATTGTCAAAGTATTGTTACATAATAAAGCATATTACTAAATATGTATAATGATTCATTGAAAATGTACCGTTTTCATTTTTCTCGAATATTACTGTATATTTTAAGAAAAACGGTTCCATTATAAAATAATGTTAAATTCTAGAAACAAAAACTATAAATTAAATTTTTTTAAATTCAAAAATGTACATAACGTTACGCTTATAAGTTATAATAGAGAATCACTATTAGTGATATATTTTTCAAATTTACACGTAAATAAATATAAACTAGAACTAGAAATGAATAGTTTGAGGTAAAGATGGCGCAATTTTTCATTATTTTCATAAATTAATTAGAATGGCATATCTTTGTAATACATGAGATAGTAAAATTGTAAACCCAGATAGATATAGAAGTTCTTATGAACTATTCGAGATCTATCTACCTGTCAGTAATTATATTGTAGGTACAGCATTATGGTTAGAGTAGGCATTATTGATTGAATATATAATATCTATATATATAATCAATGAAACAGTCAAGTAAATTATGGTCCTGGAATGGATTGTAGAAGTTATCTGAACTATATAGACCGCTTTATTATTATATGTATATAATGATGAATAAGTATACTTATTCATATGGTATACAACATAATTAATACAATTTGTAAAATCTAAAGTAATGGATATTGATAAATATGTGTATATATATATATTGTATCTGTAATTTGTATTGTAAATAAATATTATTCTACATATGCAATAATATACACATGTATATATAAGTACTATGGACGCATTCAATGTGTATACCGTTTGTGTGATTAGATCCGTATTGAGATGTAGGGGGCGAATATTGTTCATCAGGGACTCGTGGACTTCTGAAGTAGGTCAGCAATCTCCTCAACACCGTGTTCCTTTCCTCTGTATTATTATATGGTGTAATGTATTGATTTAATGAAATATATGGATTTGATTGTTATTTTATATAATATATTTAAAGAAATGTATTGTTATGTTATGCAATCAAATGTATTTTAATGTTATATAATGATATTCTATGTACTATTGGATAATTAAATTGTTTATTTCATCATAGAAAGGACGGGACATCGCCTACACTTTTACGACTGCATTGGCTACATTTTGTACCAGTGACATTCTGTATTTGTACTTTGAAATATATAATTTTCATATTATATTTATTTATTCAATGTTTGATTACAATAACCAATAATTTCTATTGATTTGACAATTATAAAATATCTACTAGACATTGAATGTATATTGTTGAGAAAAAAAAAATCAATAAATAATTGCTGAAATATAAATTTATATGAATTTTAAATATGATAAAAGTATTCAACAATAAAATAAAAGTTTCCAATAATATTGTTAATCTGTCATATTGTTTTTGTTTAATCATATTTAACATTTTATAATATGTTATTAAAATAAATATTAATGAAATTATAAAAAGGAATTAATTATGTTATGATGAATCATAATTACATTAGATCATATTATAACTATTATTTAAGTAATGACATCGCAATTTGGTAGATATATACCTTAGAAAAGTATATATTTGTATATATATATATATACTTTATACATATAATGTTTAGAAACTAAATAAAAAGATAACAAAACAAATTAAGATAAATATTTCTATAAATAATATGTTATTGTCAATAGATCATTATTGTCATTAGATTCTTTTAACATACAACATTTAACACACACACACACACACACATATACATAGTATATACGTATATATTACATGGTCAACTTCAAGCAGCACAACATTAAGTCAGTGAGATTATAACTGTAATTCTCAGTCGACTTAGGGTATGACACTTGTAGTACGGACAATTGCACAGATGACCACTGTCCAGTCTACCATTATATCAACTGATTAGCTATCTGATAGCGCTGTTAATAAAGCTAGTTAAGCTGAACAATCACAAACAGACACACCCGTATTGTACGTTATGATCTGTTATGACTCGCGCTACAATCCACAAACAAATGATCCACATCATGTATACAATGTATACAAATTCATGTATACAATTCAATGTATACAAAATCAGGTTGAAGATATTACAATATAGGATTTAATTAAAAATGTTATAAATATTTACAAATTTAAATGCACATAACAGGTACACGAGTGTATTGTTTCTACTCGTCAATGTCACAAACACTAGGGGCCTAGAAATGTGAATCTGTCCTCAATCAGGGTTGGCAATAACCCAAAAATCTTTGAAATTATTTGTTGGGTTTTTGGTAGGTTTTTTGGGTTTTATATGATCAGCACTGCTGATACAAACATCTCACCAATAGAATAATCAAATCAATATAATATATACTATAGGTAATACATCTACAGTTACTAAGATACCGAGATCAGAGTATCACATGACAACATAGAATATCTGAAGTGCAAATAATATTATGAAATATATTTATTAGGGGTTATTAATGTAACATTGAATATATATTGTTAGGAAATAAAAAAAAATCAAAAAATATTCGCAGACATATTATATATAATTGATATTAATTTTTAAATCTCAGTTTAATTATTACATAATCAGCAATACAGACCCCAGCAAACAAAGACTATAGAATGATATCATTGGCTACTAACCGATGGGGGAGCCTAGAAGGGGTGTGTCTTCGCGATCATCTACTACGTTGTTGACAGGTTCGTCTTCATCGCTGGTGTAGGCATCTTCGCTGTCACTTTCATTACCCGTAGCAAATACCTGCAGAGGTGGTGTTGGGTTACGTATGTGTAGTGTTGGGTTAGGTGTAGTGATAGGTGTGGTGTAGGTGTGGTGTTGTGGTGGGTTAGGTATAGTGGTGGGTTAGGGGTAGTGGTGGGTTAGATGTTAGGTAAGAGAGGTAATGTTAGGTTATGGAAGCTTAGAGATGTATGAGAATACAGTATTATTATTATGTAATATAAGCAGGAATAGAGTTATAGAATATAATTGTTATCAGCTATTTGTATTATATACACATATATATATATATATAATATATATTATATATAATAACTGTTCAGTATAAAATTATAATATATTTGATTAATATACATATACTCATTACTTTTATGCTTATTTTATTACATTTATATCATTTCATTTGTATTTATTAAAATTAATATACTTTATAAATTAACTAATTTTATGATTTGATATATGGGTAAATGAAAAATGGAAATCACATATGATTCCAGTTCGGATTTAGATGCCAATATTAAATGCATACAAATATTAGTTCTATGAATGTACATAAACATAAACATATTAGAGAACCACATTTCTTAGAAGTTCCGCTTCCTTTGTCTTCATAATAATAATAGTAAATGATGTGAGAAATTGTGTTTTCAATTTTCTTTTCTAGTTTATATTATATATATATATATACTTATATTATTATATTATTATATGTTCATTCTAAAGGGCTTCACAATATTATTGAATATTTTCTATTCTTGTTTATTAGTGTTTGTGTACATTCAACACATAACATCACTTTAGACAACACACACTCACACACACACACCCACACACACACAGGCACACACACACACACCCACACACCCACACACACACAGGCACACATACACACACACACCCACATACACACACACCCACACACACACCCACCCACACACTCGCGCACACACAACCACACATACACACACATACACCTACTCACACACCCACACACACACCCACACACCCACACAGGGGCGCTAACCTTCCTCTTACAGATGGGACAGGTACGCTTTCTCTTAGTGAGCCAGTGGTCTATACACTTGATGTGGTAGATATGTTCACAGGGCAGCTGTCTTACCTAGCGTTGTGTTATCATATTGGTTATTGTGTTATCATAGGGGTAATTGTCTCGATAAGCAACACTGCTTCTATAATTACCCTGGCATTGCCTAAATCTGATAATAATAATAATATTATTGATATGGCACCCCCGTAAACGTGTATATGGATGGGTCCATTGTCGGTTATAAAGCGCTCGCATATAGTTGATGTTCACGTATTTGTAATTAATTATCACGTATGAATAATTATTATATATAAATTATATAATATAATATTTACAAATTCTATATTATCTAAACTGGATTTAATATTAAAAATGTATAAAATAATATTTATTCGTATTTACAAATTAACGGGACTTATTTATTGCTGCCGCAGTAGATATGCATATACACTATACGATGTAAATAATTTATATTAAAGAGGGAAGGAGAGGAAGAAATAGAGAAAGATGAAGTGAGAGAGAGAGAGAGAGAGAGAGAGAGAGAGAGAGAGAGAATGATTGAGATATAGATTGACAGAGGGAGATAGTTATAGATAGACAGTGAGATAGAGGAGATAGATAAAGATATACATATAGATAGGGTGGGAAATAGGTGTAGAGAGATAGTTAAAGTGAAAGAGATATTGAGAGAAAAGGAGAAAGAGAGAGACAGTATATTTATATAGTATATAATTTAGATATAGAGATAGATGGAGTGAGATAGAATTTAGATATAGAGACAGTGAGAGAGAGGAGAAAAATAGAGCAAGACTGTAAGAGAGAGATATAGAGCAAGACAGTGAGATAAAAGTTAGAAAGATAGGGTGTAGAGAGAGTTGGCTGACAACCTTTTCATTATCTTCGTAGTCATCCAAGCAGATGGCGCAGGTATCGTATGCGTCTCCCTTACGGAAATGTTTGATGACGAGCTTCTTGAGGTCACGCGTTGGCAGACGACCTCTCTGTTTTCTGCGGTAGTCGCGGTACCATCTAATCGGAGAGGGGGGGAGATTAGGAGTTATACTGACTAGTGATTATAATCATCAAGTTAACGTATATATATATAGTTATACATATTTATTTATCTATGTTTTACGTTTATATTATAATTATTATAAATAATGAACACATAGGTTGTTACTTAAAATTGAACTTTTGAACCTTTAAAATCTATATTATTTATTATATAATATATTTTATTTTATCAATATATTTAAATTTTATAATTTAATTACTAATAAAAATCTGATCTATATAATTGGTCATATAATTTCATAACTATCATTTAACATTTTTATTTTTATTTATTACCTTTCTGTTTATATGATACTATAATTACAACTATATTTATTAAATTTACTCACTAAATTCTATTATGAGTCACAATAGTTCTACACATTAAAATAAAAGTATAAATTAGCATTGTATATTGTATTATAAATTAAATTACTATAATATAAATAATATTATTATGAAAAAAATATTATATAAATATATATAACTATAATATATTATTATATAAATGTTTATAAATATTACTGTATACAATTTATATTACTATTTATTAATAATTTATTATATACAAATATAAAAATATTCATAATTTTGAAATAAACTGTATGTATCAATTTATATATGAATTATATATATATTAATTTATATATATATTAATTTAACATTATGTAAAAAATAATTACTAATTATTAACATATTCAAAAAATTCAACATACGGATATAAATATATAGTTATATTTAGTGAGTGAAGAAAAAATTATATATATATATATATATATATATATATATATAATTTAAACATAATAAATTTGAGTAGAATATATAGCAATTATATAATTAGTAAATTAATAGGTAATATAACAAATTTCTACAATGAATATATTGTTATTTTAGTGGAGTCTTATATCCCATCTAAGAACTTAGATGAAGTTTTCACTTATAACGTTATATGGTACCATATATGGCTCTATTATCCCTGGTCATCCGTGGTTTTAACGAGAGCCGATAATTTGTATACACAATTATATAAGAATACTTCAAAATATTATTTGAAGACCTATTTAATTGGACCGGATAGGGATTAAACCCGCGTCCTACTGCTTGTGTGTCTGACGTGTCTTAGTCAACATATAATGGTGTGATGAGGCAAATATTACTTTAAATAGAAGATTATAGAATCTATTAAATATGTTCATTACTTAAATTATTTCTAGATGGAAAGAAAATATATAGAAAAATGATTTCTAAATGAAGTTTAAGTTTAATAATTTTTAAAAACCATAAAGATATAAAAATCTTGTGTAATACAAAAATATTAATTGAACAGTAATATTGTATAAACTTCAATATAATATATTTGAATATAGATTTTTAATATATATATATGTTTCTTTATCTAATTTTGTATTTCAAATTAGACGAAATTTGTTTATATAGTTGTATTTTATTGCTACTGATCCTAACTCTATTATAATTTATTTAGTTATTTAAATTTATAATCGTCTATATAAAATATAATTAAATTTGCATAATTCAACTAATAACTAATGATATAATTTTAGAACGAATTCAAGCACAATAATGAAACATAATAATGAAACATAATAATGAAACATAATAATGAAACGCTTCAGACACTATCATTTGAACAAATAAACAAATCTTTAATTAATCATTAAACAATGATATAGTGGATAACAACAACAATTGAATACTTACAAATACAAATATAAAGGACCACTGCTCGTACTATGAAATTATATAATAATATAAAAATTAGAAAATAAGTTATATAAAATTAAAGTTAGATATGGAATTAAATAGACACTATTATAGACATAACAGAATCAATTATAGTTGAATACATTCATCACAAAATACATAATCAGATATATAATACTAATAATATAATATATAGTTTATTAGTTAAACAAAAAAATAAATAACAAAAATATGGAAGACAAAATAGATATGAATTGATACCCAAATCGACATGGTACAGAATTTACATTGGGTTTACATATAATAACGAAACGCCTTGGTTTATGCATGCCGAACAATATAATATACCAAATCGTAAATCTATGATATATATATATACTGAATAATAAATTTCAATTAAAGTATACTGGATCTGCTTTCACCCCAACAAATTGTGATATTTGCCCGATATCGTGGAATATAAATATCTGACAGTTTCGGAGCGAACGGCTATATACTTACTACCAGATAATATCAATTTACTGATATCAGTCAATTGATACATGCCCGATATCAATTGACTAATATCAGGCAGGTCGACGATGAGATCTATTTTATATGTTTATAAATATATATTTTATTATCATTAATAAATAAAGATAAATTAAAATTAATAAATTTTATTTATAAACAAAAGTATTTCATTAGAGCCTATTGTATTGTCTACTTATATTGATCATTTCAATTCATTATTTCCGTTATTCAATGAGATATTTTTAGTGGGACTAATACATGAAAAACATTATTTTGTGTATATGGCATTTCACGTTTATACAATAAAATTTTAAATTACCATTTAGAAAATGATATTACATACATATATGTATTTGTATAATATAGAATACATAAATATATGATAAATAAAATATATGAAATGATAAATACTATTTATATATATAAAGTGAGATTATATGTATTAGTGTATATTATATGAATAATATATATGTATAATAAATATAAATATAAAATTTAGACCAATAATACTTCTAAGCTATATTTTATTGTCATTGGAAAATAAACTATTGCATTATTGTAAATTTTATAAAATAATAACAATTTAATTTAAAAATTTATAAGAAAGTTTTAACTTTTGGCTCGTCGTCGATATTAAGAATACTAGACATTTTTTATATTTATTATTGCTGATGAAAATGGTCGAAAAACCGATTAAAAATAGAGACATAGCTAAATGAAACAGTAGTGATATGACAAGGGTGCAATGCCTAGAGAGAGTAGTTCGCTTAAAAATCAGTACAGTATCATTCAAAAGTCAGTCGATTTTTTCGGTGTGGCATTGGATTTATATTCACTAATATCTAATGTTTATATAAATAAAGATGTTAATTCATATGTTAACTTCTATGCCTATGTTAATAATGAGGAGATTCTCCTTCGCAGTCCTGTGTAAAAGATTGGCATAATCAATTATTTCAACTAACCTTCTCAAATTTAAAATATATTATTTTATAATGAAGTAAATTACTTTTCACATAGTAAAAAATACTCTATACTGAAAATGTTAATAAATTATCTATACGAATAAAAGAGTTCCCACATTTATGGTTGAGTAATATTTATAAAAAGTTAACTACTGTAAACATTACTGTCAAAGTATATTGAAATTTTTATGAATAAAATTAAAAAAAAAACATTATTTAAAATATTTATTATATAATAAATATTAATTTAATGTATTATATGTTGTTAATGTGTATATGGTATACCGCAGTTGAGAAATCAGTGAAAATCACAAAAATAATTAAAAATGTTGTATTCAATATTATTAATTTAGTATATGTTATTTGTTATCAGTCAAAATATTATCATTGAAAACAGCCTAAAAATACCATAAAAATCATATTTTATAACAAACCTTTTAAAATAAATAACATTGGCTTATAATTTATTTGAAATCAACATGAATAATTTTATAATAATGCATACATTTTATTTTATAACATTTGTATACTGTCAATATATATATATTTATAGTTAGTTTCATTTATATATTAGTTTTATATCATTAGTATTATAAAATAGATATTTGTATACCATTATTATATTATATTGCCTTTATATTAGATTTTTAGTTGAGTTTATTTTATTTATAATTTGGTTTTCAAATTATATTTCCAAGTATATTTACATTTATTTATATTATTTTATATTAATTACATTTAGTTATAGTTAGTAGTATTTAAATATATATTTATTAGTTATTATTAGTATTAGTTTTATTTTATAATATTAGCATTTATATTAGAGTTATAGATTTTATTTATAATATTTATAATTTGTCACTATATTTTTACATTCATTTATTTATATATATATTTTTACTATTCACATTTACTTATAGTTAGTAGTATTTATATTTGAATTTTATTTTATATAAATATATATACATATGTATTAGTGCTGTAAAATTTCAAATACTTGGTTGTTCTCGAGAACTTCAAATCTTAAAATGTTGTTCTCAAGAACTTCAAATCTTTAAAAAAATATCAAGTTCTCGAGAACTTCAAATCATTCATATTTAGGTATGTTCTCGAGAACTTCAAATCTTTTAATAATATTTTAAAATAAGTTAACGAAGAAAAAAATGAGATATTAATTAATTAATTATTATTAATAATAATAAATTAATTAATAAATTAATTAATAAATAATTATTATTAATTAAATTAATAAATAATTTTAATAATTAATAAATAATTATAATAATTAATAAATAATTATAATAATTAATAAATAATTATAATAAATAATTATTAAATTAATAAATTATAATAAAATAATTAATAATTATTAAAATAATATATAATTAATTATTATTAATTAATAATAATAATTGATAAATAATTATTAATTAATAAATTATAATTGAATAATTAACAATAAATAATTATTAATTACTTGAATTATTGAATACGTTACTATTCTAATAATTATATATATATATATATATATCAGTATATAGTATTTAGTAAAGTTGTAAGAGGAATCATATATACTATATACACCACAGCTTATATATATATATATATAGAAGGCTAAATATAAATATTATATTTAGACTATATATAAATATATATATACCATAGTGTCAATTTTTATTAAAAATGTACTTGTAGACAAATATAGTTTTAAACGGTTTATGAATTAACATTTTCATATATTAGTACAGAGTAGGTATGATATTCCTTCAGGAATATGCAGAATATACGTATTAATTTTTAAATATTGTTATTAATGGATAATAAATAAAGGAAACGGTGTCCTTGATAACATTATTCTATTTAAATATATTATCATATATATATATATATGATATATACACATATAGGTGGCATAACGATGATCTAATTAATAGTATCTATACAGTTTAATGTATATTTTAAAATAGTTGAAAGAAACTTATTACATAATTATGTTAATCGATCGTTACCCGAACAATTATCCGGCATGATACCCGAACCGAAACTAAATTTAAAATAAAGATTTGAGACCATCAAATCTTTCCAAGTACCCGAAAATTAAAGATTTGAACCGAACCGAAAAAAAAAGATTTGAGATTTGATATTTGAGATTTGAAATTTTACAACACTAATATGTATATATATATATATATATATATATTATTTTATCATGTATAATTATGTAATGAATGTATTTTACAATTCCAATAATAATTATTTATTGAATTTATACATCTATATATATATTATTTTATAAATTATACAACTATATTATTGATTTATTTTATCATATATGTAAACTATATATAATAACATTTTATTTCTAATTAGATATTTTATTTCATATATTATTGTATCTTGTATAATTATATAATGATTGTATTTTACTATTACAATTGACAATTATTTATTCAATGTATTTTACAATTCATATTTATAATTATTTATTGAATTTATACATCTATATATATATTATTTTATATATTATACCATACTATTATTGCTTTATTTTATCATAATATATAAACTATACATAATAACATATTATATTTCTATATACTACTATGATAATTACATAAACTGTATTTGCTTTATTTTATAATAGTTATAATAAAACTTTAGATGCGTTTTACTCAGAATAATTATTTTGTACTAACTAGTTGAATATAAATGTATGTTTAGAATAATCTAGCATAGGAATCCTAACAATTTGTTTTTCTATATGTAAATGGTATATGAATAAATAACATCATGTTGTTAAATTTTGTAAATATTATTGAAAAGAAACAATATTGGTATAAATTACAAAAATAATAATTTAAATAAATTAGACATAATAAATAATATATTTATACATGAAGTAAATAATATTAAAAAAAAATATAAACACATACTCGTAGCAGTATATATATATTGTATATAATACAAAAATAAATAGTTAAATTCATTGAATAGTTTTACCTAAACATAGATTTTAATGGACTTTTGTATTTCCTATCTATTAACATGTAAATGCGTAAAATGGCGTGTGCACTGACGTATGCCATTAATAACAACTTGTTATACTAACAAGAGTATAGGAAAACGTACTAATATGTAAATCTGTATATTATAAAACATCATAAATATATACAAATCTATATTATAAAATACCTATAATAATACAAATAAAGATGAACATAAACCTTGAAAATGTTATATTTGTTTACATTATTTGTTATTGACTGTATATTAAAGTGTAGTGATATCTACACCATATATAGTTTAGTAATTAAATAAGTAAAGATTAGTTTATATATTTAAAAATTGATAAAATATTCGCTAATTTATAATAACCTCAACATTATTATGTTTACTATTAGGTATTATAAAATATAAATTATTCGTATATATAGAACGAATTAAGATACGATTTGTAAATGAGAGGATAGATAAATGATTAAAATAAATATTTAGTATTAAAATAAATTAATATTTAGTATTAATAAAAATTGTAACATTTAAAAAAAAATGTGATTATATTGATTATATTAAATTCATAATATAATTTAATACACATTATATTATTTGGAATGTTAGATATAAATAATATAAAAAACATAATTCAATTCAAACCTATGTATCAATAATGTGTATGTTTTAATACAATATGTATATTGAAATACAAAATTAAAAATATGAATGCATTTTATTTCATAAATAAATCAATATTAATGATATCTTTGATTAAAAGAATGAAATCAATGAAATATAATTAAATATACCACTGAAAAGTGTCTAGTTGGTAGTACAAAAATTAACCATTACAGAGATAGATAGAGGATCTTTCATTTACTTGATACTAATAATTATACTATTATAATAGTATTCACTTCATTTTAGTATAATTTTCATTCATACATTGTGTTATATACAAAATGTAATCAATAATATCAAATTTAGAAATAAATAAAATTCAAAATAAATACCTCAAAGATTACCATAACATTATCAATATCTTGTATACTACTAAGGACTTTGCTAAGGAAAAGATATAACACTACCTATTTCGCAATATGATTAATATTTATTAAAATTATTTATTTATTATAACATTTTTACTATCAATACCTAATTAATTAATATGTTATAATAGATATTATGATATTATAAATCAATATTAATATTATTAGATTAAAATTGTATAGTATTTGATATATATTTAATTATAATTATATTATTATATGTTTATTAGGATTTTTATATAAATAAAATATTAATGAAACTAAAATCGCTATATTTAAAATGTATAAAGATGCTTTAACAATATCAATCTTTTTAGTGTATAATAACATATATATAAATGGAATGACCACTAATGATAAGAGATAATAATGTCAATAATACAAGATATAAATAGAGTAATAAATATTTGTGTAAGAGCATGTGTAAAATTGTATTCACATAATGTAATATATATGTAAAATATATGAGAATTGACTATGTTTTAAAAGCTAAATAAATGGATATAATTGTTTTTAAAATTTTTTATAAAATTGTAAATTAAAAATGATGTATGTTCAAATTAAAAAAAAAACTATACCTTTAATAATATACATATTATGGTTATATACTGAACATTGTGTATACAAATTATACATTATCATTACAATATGTTAATATACTATTACTTTATAGTATTATATTTATGTGAACGAAATTGAAATACAAAATTATTTGCATTTAATTTACACTCAACTTAATTTGTTTAAATTTTATTTAATATTGTATTAAATGTGTATTTTTATAAGTGATATTCATATAGATATATCATTTGTTACATTAGTTACAAAGCAGTACATCAGTTTAAAGATAATATTTAAAATATTACAAATAGAAACTACTGAAAACCTACCTATTTAATATGAAACATTAACTTAATATATATATGGACGGCCGATTGCTTTATAAGCACAGTTTGCAGTCCGAAAACCGAAAAATGTAAAAAATGTAAAATGTAATGTAAATACATTATTAACAAAATATTGAGTTTTAAAATATGTTAACTACAATTATTTTTTCATTGACAATCTGATCTATGATCTTTGTACATAATGTTCAGTGCCTGAACAACTATTCTATCTACACAAGGTCGTGGTGTAGTATAGTCACTAGGTGTGTGTCGTACAATAACAGGCGCAGATAACACATACGAGGTAGGTACCTGAACACGAGGAGAATGGACATCAACAGGAAGCAGAGGGCGATCACGATCGCAAACGGAATCAGGATACCGGCTGCGTTGAATCTGTAGTAGTGGTAGTAGTTGTGTAAAGGTCAGAGTTCAACGTGGTGGAAGTCGTTGTGAAAGGTCAGAGTTCAATGTGGTGGTTGGGTAAGGTAAGAGTTCAATTTGGTGTGAGTGTGAGTTGCGATTAGTTATAGAGTGTAGATGTTAATTTCGTAATGTGTTATTTATATTTATTTATAAACAAGATATTCTCAGTAATATACAAAAGATTTCGCAATGAAAAGATATGCCACACTAATTAATTTGTGAAATTAATTACACCATCTTTACTGCAAATTATTTATTTCTAATTATATTTTGAGTTTATATTTGTTAAATGTAAATATATCACTATTATAAACGAAAAGCTATGTATATATTGTATACTAAAATATGTATTCAATGAGCTATTAAACTGTACATAAACAATAAGAGTGGAGAGATGAAAGAATATATACATTAAATATTATAATTTAATGAGCATATACTGTTCTATATGATAATAGAATGTTTGATTGAAAAATGTAATTATTATTCACTAGGGAATTTAATAGTATTCAATTAACACACATATATATATATATATATTTAGTATAACTTTCATTTAAACATAAATTATATTTGTATAGGTTTTATTTTAAATTAACATAAAATATTTAATTTTAAATTTACATAGAATATTGAATACAAATATATTATGCTAAATGCATAAAAATATCATCTGAAACATTTAGAATATAATAGTATAGTAACGTATAGAATAATAGAAACTTATGGAATGATTAATATTATATATGTAATTGTGATATTCAATATGTACTGTACAATTAGGTACTTTAGGTACAATTAGGTACTTCAACATTGTACGTTTGAGCTATGAGATTAACTATTTATAAAGGAAAATAAATGTTTAACGGATATTGGAAGTAGACGTAGTAAAAAAGGAGTTTAAGGGGCTATTCCTCTATAAGATTAAGCCCTATAATGGGTTAACACTAATCACTTTAATTGAGTTAACTACATTAGGACCTTTAATGGGGCTAAACAACAATAATCCCTATAACAGGGTTAACTAAATAAGGCCCTTTAATAGGATTAGTCAAGAATAAGCCCTATAATGGGTTTAAACAACACTAAGCCCTATACGATGGTTAACTAAATAAGGCCCTGTAATAGGATTAGTCAATAGTAAGCCATATAATGGGTTTAAACACCACTAAGCCCTATAACAGGGTTAACTACACTAAGTCCTATAACAGGGTTAACTACACTAAGCCCTATAACGGGGTTAACTACACTAAGCCCTATAAGAGGTTTAAACAACACTAAGCCCTATAAAGGGGTTTAAACAATACTAAGCCCTATAATGGGGTTAACTACACTAATCCCTATAACGGGGCTAAACAAACGATGGCTCTGCAGAGCCTGAGAAATCTAGAATCGCGGTGAAGTTATCAACGTTCGTGTACAAGACGATCATGAAGCCTGCGTCCCTAAACGACACCATCATCGACGGTATCTTTATCTGGTAGGGGGAGCCACGTGTATCGATAATGATAGTGTAACGTATCGAATTGAGAAAATAGATATTCGAAATGACGTAAAACGGGAGACAAAACTAATAATAAACAATGAATAAATGTATTAACGTTATTGATTTACGTATGCCGTAGTTAAGTGAATAGATAGAGCGCGTGTGTGTGTATATGTTTATGAACAGTGGTTCTATAAAAGTGAATTAGGTTTCGAAGCCGTCGCTGCCTCTGCTAGGCATTACGGTTATATTGCGTAGTTGAATTTATAACGTAAAAAACGCACGCCTCGAAATCTAATTCTACTTTTGTAGAATAGCAGCCTCGATGTGTGTGTATGTGAATGCGTATACGTATGCGTGTGTGTGTGATTTAATATAAAACGAGTATGTTAATACAGTAGTAATAGAGATGGAACTAGAGATGATAGAGGAGGCTGCGGGTAGAGAGATGAGATGAAATATCTAGAAAGATGGTGGGAGTTTGAGAAGAAATGTATATAATGCTGGACATGTAGAATCATTAGTATGGATGCTTGTATCTATGATAGGGTGGGGGTAACTGCGTGTGTTGAGATGGCGGTAGCAATAGGTAGTGATGGAGGTAGCAGTAGGTAGTGATGGGGGTAGCAGTAGGTAGTGACGGGGGTAGCAGTAGGTAGTGATGGGGGTAGCAGTAGGTAGTGACGAGGGTAGCAGTAGGTACTGACGTGGGTAGCAGTAGGTAGTGACAGGGGTAGCAGTAGGTAGTGATGGAGGTAGCTATTAGTAACGTAAATAATGCTCCAATCTAAAGTATCAGTGCAGTCTCAGTCTCGGTTACCTAAAGCATCGATGCAGTTCAGTCTTACTTATCAAAAGCATCGTTTAGAATCGGCCTTAATGTTCACCTATTTCATCACCGTACAACATTATACAGAAAGTTAACTCTAGTTCCACGTGTTACCGGACACAGCGTAAATGTTTAGATTAATTACAGATACAAAATGATGATTATAAATGTGCTCGAAAAAGAATGATTTCGCCTCGACTACATTTTATTAGAGTAACGGCTCGGCTCGGTTTCTTTGGGCGGAATGAAATACCTGGTTCGACATCGATATCCAAAGTTATCGCGACTCCGCATCAAACCCTCGCACAATCGCAGTAACTACACCACCAACATTAGGGATAGATACTAGTAATACGGTGGAGAGATCTGTTAGTAACGACTGGGGACCAGTTAGTAGTAGTAGTAGTCGTGGTGGCTGAGAAGTAAACCTGGTGACCGAGAGGGGAACTACTCGACATACGTACGAGGCTCTGCGTCGACCTCGTGTTGTAGACGATGACCCCGCTGTACCCGGCTAGCTGGGCGTTGTATACTGTAGAGGTGGGGGTTAGAGGGTAAGGAGGGGCAATAGCTGGGCGTTGTATACTGTAGGGGGTGGGGTGTGTGGTTACTTATGGCTGTGCAGGGTGTATAGGGTAGAGGTGGGGGTTAGAGGGTAAGGAGGGGCAATAGCTGGGCGTTGTACACTGTAGAGGTGGGGGTGGGGTTATGTGTGGGAATAGCTGGGCGTTGTACACTGTAGGGGGGGTGGGGTTATGTGTGGGGTAATAGCTGGGCATTGTACACTGTAGCGGTGGGGTGCGTGGGGTTACTTGTAGGAATAGCTGTGCGGGGTGTAGAGGGTAGAGGAGGGGTTCACAACCTATGGGTCATGACGGGTGCAAATAAGGTCTAATATGGTCTAAAGAGGTTTAAAATAGTCTTACAGTAATATTTAGAAGTGATCTTATATAATTGTGTGTTAATAAATGATCGGCTATCGTTAAAACCATGGATGCATTAACATGAGAGCGGCTTCGAAGTGACATTAGATCCATATATTGTTATAAGTGAAAAAAAACTTCATCTAAGTTTCTGGATGAAAGGACTCCAAATAATTTATTTAATTCTAATTCATAACTATAATAGCATAGCTTTTAGTATATATATATATATATATATATATATATATATATATTGATAAGTATTCATATCTAATTGAATGTCCCCATTAAGCAAACAAACGATAAAAGCAACAATATATAAAGATAAGATATATAATATTACGGTATTATAATATAACACTGAGAGATATCTATTTTACATAGGGATATATTAACATTATTATATATGTAGTATTTTATCTGTAACAATTATACGTTTATCACTTAATTACGTGTTATTGTCATTTATTAATATATTACAACGAGATATTAGAAATAAACCATTCGAAAACAATTTAGAAAATATATATTTCTGTATGAAACAGATCTTACATTATATTATCACAATATAGTACGGGGTCACGTAATTATTAATTATAAAATAGAATATCTATATAGTTTATCTTTGCGACATCAACTTTTTAAGTACATATAATATGGATAAATAAAAACAAATAGTAAGTGAAAATATACAGTAAATATTACAAGGATAAACAAGCAGAAAATGAAAGAGAAATATAGTTTATTGTCTAAATATTACTGTACAAATTATTACCTTTTTCTCAAGACTATTACGGATAGAATTGATATTTATTGAGAGGGATAGCATTTATAGATATGTATATAAAATCAAAAATAATATCACAGAAATTTTATAATCACATTCCATCCAGGTGTACTTTTCTTATGTACTTTTCTAACCTTTCTTATCGAAGTCGCAGCCCCCCCTGGCGACCATCGCAAAGTAACCGATCGAGTTGGCCGTAGAGTTGTAGACACTGGCGAGCATCGACTGAGATCTGTTCAGGCCTGAGAGGGGTTAGGGGGGGTTAGGGGTAGTGTAGGGTATCCATACTACGCAGACATGGCGGGTCGAACACTATGGGGCTATTGTGATAAGTATTACATAATCATATATATATATATATATATATATTAATATAGCAATGTATCCTTATTAAAGTATAAGCTTCTGTCATTTAAAAAATAACAGTATCTAAATTATAATCGAAATTCAAAATCGATTGCCATACTAATATATATATATATATATATATATATATATATATATATATATAGTTGTATAAACAATATCTTAATAAGTATATAGTTACGAAAATAAATTACGAAAAAAATAATTTATTCTATTTTATTTATTCAATAATTAAAAATTATTTTTAATATCATTCAGTTTATCAGATTTATATCTACTGACTGAAATACTAATATTGATTGTAATTCTGAGGTAAACAATATCTTATAGAGATGCCTATTAGTAATTAAACTTAAGTAGTAATTTTCAAATTAATTTTACTCGGAATAATTATTTTTCTTTAGCTACGCGTATACACAAATATGTTATTATAATTGTTCAGGTATGAATATATATTTTATATAAATAAATAGTTCTACAACAAAATATTACCTTTTCAACATACTAGTAAGGATATAAATTACATTTATATTATTTGAAAGGAATGGCTTTTATCAAAACACAATACCAAAGAAATTGTAAGTAAATTAGCCAACAAGTAATTATAAATAAAATGTTGAGTGACAGCATCTTGTCCTATTTATTTACATCTGAAACACCCACAACGGCAGAGTTGGTAGATCCCATTAATTGCTCACTAGGCCACAACATTAACAATAATCTACCTCGTAATTTGAAGCCATTTACAAAGAAAAACGCATTGCATCATTTTTATGTATATCTATTATACGATTATTACAAACATTTCTAATCAATGATTATGAATATTATGACTATTGTATAATCTATTGTTACTAGTTAATCGCTCGTGTATATGAATGTAATGACTACATTTGTTATACTACTAGTACATATCATCTATACATAGCATGATGATACATAGTGATGACTTTGAGTTAATGAATCATCAACATCGATACATCATAAGATAGAGATAGAGAGAGTATTCGTGAAAGTGGTATATTTATATTACTTATACACACAAACATATATATATATATACATGTTTACATATTAAATTGATATATTTGCATACTTATCCGCTAAATACATACAACACTGACGATCTTGTGCACACACAGTTTATCATTAAGTGTGGATTCGTGTTTATGTTTATTGTATTTAATATTCAACAATGTTTTATTAACTTTATTTACAATTGTATCAATATACATATATATATATATATATATATATATATATATATATATATATATATAGTTATTAAAGCTTGTTATTATTATAAATAGGATATTAAAGAGTAGAAAAGAGTATTATTTAACCAATAGATACATTAACGCTGATTTATATTCTGTATATCATTGTCATATAAATTATTTTAATTTCAGGTGCGTTCCGATACTTATAAATTAGTAGCAATCAAATTATTAGATTCAAATTTAAAATTGTATTGATATTTCCGAGAATATGAAATAACTACCTCATAGAGAATAGGTTTATATTATTTATTTTAATGCATGTCAATTTATACATTGCATTCGCAAATCATACGTCTTGAAATATTTGCATCGAAGTATATAAACTACGAAAAAAATAAATATGTTACAATATTAAAATTAACTGTATACAATTAATTGAAATAAAAGTAAATTTAATATTACTAATATATTACTATTTAATACTAATTCATTCATACAATAAACCGTGCACAATTTGTATTGCCACATTTCGACTGGTCGCAAAGTATTCATTTAAAATGATTATAATTTACTTCAAATTATTTGCGCGATATTTAGTAAATACTCAAAAAACAAACAAAATCAAGAAGCAGATATCTGCCTATTTAAATAGGACGCGATGTTACGGCGTGAACGCAGACCGATATCAACGATAATGATAGTCAACGATACCGATCACATGCACACACCATATTCGGTGTGCATAAACCTAGGCGGCATTTTTTATTAAATGTAAACCCAATGTTAATTTGTGTACCACGTCGATTCGGGTATCAATTCGTATCTATTTTTCATCTTCCATATTGTTGTTTATTTATTTTGTTGTTTACCTAATAAACTGTATATTATTAAAAGGCTCGAACACGTACAAACATGAGTACGTGAACATATCCACGCATACGTACGTGCAACACACCACGCGCATACCTTCGTGTATACATAGAGCAGTGACGTATACGATACTGATGGCATGTAGACAACCGGGTGTGGTACGACACTGATTATAGATATGATATGAAGAACGCCTGATACTTAACAATACGGATGATACGCACTATTCCAAATAACTGATATGTGTAGGCTATTTGAACTCACATAAAATGTTAGTAAGAATTTTCATTTTACTTATTAATTTTTAAATTTATATTAATTCAAAAGGGAGTTTAACTGATATTTGAACTCATGTAAAATTGTAGTAAGAATTTTCATTTTACTTATTAATTTTATATTAATTCAAAAGGGAGTTTAACTGATATTTGAACTCATGTAAAATTGTAGTAAGAATTTTAATTTTACTTATTAATTACTGATATTAATTCAAAAGGGAGTTTAACTGATATTTGAACTCATGTAAAATTGTAGTAAGAATTTTAATTTTACTTATTAATTACTGATATTACTTCTCGCCGGAGCGTAACGTGTGTAACGCAGTAGTATAGGTGGCGCTACCAACTGTTAACTGTAACGGGATGAACGCCGGAACAGGCGTTATTAGGGGACGCCTTCCTAAGGTAGCCAATCGTGTAGGTTCTCGTGGGATGAGGTCCGAAACTATTACAGAAGACAGGTCAAGGTCAAGGTTATTTAGCACAACATATCGCTAGATGCATATCTTTAGTATGCGATAATAATGCTTATATACAATATCATATTATTATATAGTACTTTAATATTAAATATATATATATAACAACAAATATAAATATAATAATATACAATTATATGAAATATTATATGTAATTATGATATTTATTTTATACATTCTTAGTTTCAAGTTTACAAAAACGTAAGAATTCACATATTTATATTATAAGTAAACAGTAAGCAGCACAGTATCTGCATCTAAGTGACATTCCATAAATAGACACTGAAGTTCATTGACACTAAGTTCTATTTATAGAAATAGAACTGAATAAAAAGGTGTTATAGATATACAATTACACACAGTTCAGTTAGATCATGTAACCATTATACCTCATAATAGTGAAAACACCACCACTAATCCCTAATTATGGATACACCACTGCTAAACCCCTTATTAAGGTAAGGTCACAATCATGAAATCTCTCAAAACACCCGCTTTAATGAATAATCATAAATATCATATATATTTTATCTATAAAAGTTACATTATTCACGATTATTCGCAGAGTAACTCGAATAATTACAAGCGTTTTCTTATCTTTATAGTGGTTACTCCACCTTTAAGCCTCAATATAGCTATACAACCATCGCTAAGCCCCACTATAGCAGTAACACAATCACTAGGCCCATTATAGCAGTAATAATATTGCTAGGCCCCAATATAGCTATAAAACTATCGCTAAACCCCATTACTGCTAAGCCCCATATCGGGGCAATACAAACAAGGCGGCATATGATCTGTATCTCTCGACGACTACATTGCGAGAGTCCACGATGATCACACTGCACATCACTCCCGATGAAGCCACGGTAGACAACAACAGTAACAGTAGACGTACTGCAGGGTAGAGCTGCATTCTCTGTGTGTGTGGAGGTGTGTGAAGGTAGGAAGTGCGTGTGTGTGTGTGGAGGTAGGATAGCGTGTGTGTGTGTGTGTGTGTGTGTGTGGAGGTAGGGTAGCATTTGTTAGTGTGAGAAAGAGGGTGCGAGAATATCTCGTCATCATGTAATATTACTTAATAAATAATATATTTATATAGGGTCTAGAAATTTGGGATTTAAACTTAAAAACATTAAGGGTTTATGTGTTTTTTATTTTAATGAATTTAGTTATTTTTATTCTAAAATAACATCTTTTTATTCTAAAATAACATATTTTTATCATAATTATCTAATTCAATAAATAATCATATATCTTCAAATATGCCTACATATTAAATATATTATGATAATTAATTTCTAATATTTTACGATGAATCCAACACGAAATACCAAAACCCTATTCAAACATATAGAGATTGTATGTAACACTGTATATATGAAAACTTATTAATAAATTTAGTTATTTTTATTCTAAAATAACATATTTTTATCATAATTATCTAATTCAATAAATAATCCTATATCTTCAAATATGTCTACATATTAAATATATTATGATAATTAATTTCTAATATTTTACGATGAATCCAACACGAAATACCAAAACCCTATTCAAACATATAGAGATTGTATGTAACACTGTATATATGAAAACTTATTAATACATATGTGTTGTGTCAGCATATATCTGATGCGATACCAGCGTGATAAATGGAATGGAGTGAATCTCTCATGCCTAACTAAAACCAATACAGCTCGATGTTTATAGTCAGATATCTGTTGCTTCAAATTATTCATTTTAGAACATTTAATAAATATCAGGTAAGTCAAAGATTTGATATATAATAATAGATAATAATAATAATAATATATAGTTTATTAGGTAGACAAAAAAAAAACTAAAATATGGTAGAAAAAATAGAGAATTGATACAAAAATCGACATGGTAAAAAAATTAACATTGAGTTTACATATAATAACAAAACGCATTGGTTTATGCACGCCGAACTGATTACGATAATGTAAATCATACACGCACACATTAGAGGTGTGTACATTATGAATCTACATCATTAAAGTGGTAAATATATTGTGTATCATTCATTTAGGCCGTTGGGATGTTCCTTATTATGATAACAATGGACTACTTAATAAATCAATAATATAATTGTATAGAATTTAGATGTGTGTATATAAATATAAATATAACATCTACTTATATAACAATGAGCATGTGATCATTGTTTGAATAGAGGTTAAGTAGAGTAAACTAAAGTAAAGTAAACAATATATTGATATGTAGCCAACTTTTTTAGACCATCTGTAACATATAATCCTAAATCTGCAGATATTCGACAATATATGGATGTATTTGTTGGTATAACACATAGGGGCGCTGGAACGATTTGTATATAGGGGGGACAATCCAATCAAAATAAGTTGTGTGGTAAAAGTGGGGGGGGGTCCAATACATAGGAGGTCCCCTTAGATTTTAAATTCCCACCTTGTTGCAGCGCCTCTAGTAACACAGCATTAGAATATTATTAGTTCATACATTTAGCATAACTATCACTATATAATACGCAATCTTATTCATCGATGATATTGAATACCGAAAATATATAAATATTCACAATCAATCCGGTTATATAGGTAAAATTAACTTTTTGTAATTAATTTTTTAATATATGTAAATATTCCTTTACACTTTTTTTGCGAATATATTTTAGAATTTATGAATATTTTTAAAGTACACTAAAAGTTGCGGTTCTGAAAAATAAAATTCTTCAGTAATCTATTCGTTTTAATTCTGAGTATAACATATAATATATATTTGTGTATATAGATTAGGTATAAATAATTATTTAAAAGAAATAATATTTTATAAAGTACCTTGACATCTGATAAAGTTTAGTATTTTTAACGCATTAGGCTAGGTAAAATAAAATATATTATAAATTATATCGACCCCCTTTATGTTGTTTAATTGATGAGTTTATATAAATAAATATTAAAATATTAGTAAATTATTAATTTAGTCCAACGGAAAACGATTATTATTATTGATTATTATAAATTAGTCTCATTAATTATACTGTTTACAGTCAACTTAATGCAATAATTTGTATAGTTCAACTATAAGGGAAGCTTAGTTCGAAGAAAATCGATATGCATTTATTTTATTTTATAATAATATACTAAATTATTATTATTAAATAATTATATGAATATTATTGATAATTAGTATATATTATATACTATATAAATATAATATTTAATTATTTAATTATCTGAAAGAAGGCGATTATTATTATAATAATGTCAGAGTAACTCTGACAGAGTTCAATGTGGGCGGTACTTATATATGCACTACTGGCAGTAGTCTACTGCACCAATTTTATTTCACCTGTCATGATATTTTTTGTAAACTATAAATATAAGCTAAATAATGCAGCTACAAAAATAGAAAAATAAAACTAAACTCCAAAATAAAAATGTAACTCTGAAATTCTAATAATAATAATAATCGTACTACTTCTAATATAAGTTCTATTAATACCTACTTATTATTATTATATTTTATTATATATGTAATGATTACATTGATAATTAATAATTATATTAAATAACTTATTAAATAAGTATAATTATTATTATAATAATAATATTTAAATTATTTAATAAATACCTTGTAACACAATACTGTACTCTAATATTCCGTTGATAAATTGTATGCAATTATAATAAATTTAAAATAAAACGTTCTAAGTAAACTTTTGTGTATTATGTTAAAGAATGTAATAATATATTATTATATCGGTAACATAGTTTATAAATACAAATTATAAATTATAAATACAAATATTTATTAAATTATTTTATAATTATTATAATAATACGATTATTTTAAATTAGATATAAAACTTATAAAAAAACAACTATTGGATAAGGTTACCTACTACTACATATATTTAAATCATATACATAATACATAGATATAAAAAATAGTGTCGTTAAAAGATGATAGGTATTTTAAAATATTTTACGATTTAATTTGTATTTATCATATTATTTATTTATTATTTATTATCCTTTGTCACTGATAATAATGATGATTAAAAACCAATAGCAAATAGTATTTCATTACCAATAATAAAGAATCTATAGTATAGATCCGTATATATTATAGACTATAGGCCCTATAGGGTATAGTCAAGACCTCCTATAACCCCGAGGTTATAGGAGGTCTTGGTATAGTATAGGGTATAAATCAGTGGTTCCCAATTAGGTTAACATATGGGTCATTACCCAAATTTGGGTCATTGGATTTTTTGCTTGGGTCATGGGCCATTTTCTAAAAACAAAAAATTAATTCATAAAAAATGCTCACGTTTTAAATACAGTCTAAATACAAATCTATCATTTAACTTAAGTTTAATAATAACAAAATAAAAAAATAATATTTTTCATTGGGTCATGATATATTTTTAAATTAAGAATTATAAAAAAGGGTCATGGTGAAAAAAGGTTGGGCACCACTGGTATATATACTATCTATTAAATAGTCAATAGCATGATATTTAATAAATAATATGCATCGATACAAATACTTTCTTTATATCGATGGTACACACCATAGAGCTAGAGAGAAGCTAACTAGCTCTTACACATAGGTAAAATATAATTGAGTTATCAATAAAAACCATAAGAATTTGTTTTGATCGAAATATTATCAACATTATTGCTATTCTTTTTTCATTTTTTGTTGTTTATGGATTGCATCAGTGCGTGAGTAATCGGCCATCCGTAGGAGGGAATTATTGAGTGGGAGGGAAGGCAAGGGAGAAATAATAAGTCTTAAGGTGGCATTTAAAGGAGGGCGTTGATGTGTTTGTTCGTAGGTGATTGGGTTAGGAATTCCAGTGAGGGGCAGATATGGCAAAGGAGCTGGAGTGGAGTTTGTGTAGATGGGGATGGTAAGTATAAAGGTGTTGGAGGAACGGGTCTGGAGTGGAGTGATGGGTGTATGTATGTGTAGGAGGGAGGCAAGGTAGTCAGTGTAGTTGTGGTGAATAGCTTTGTGGATGGTCAGGGAGAGTTTGTACATTATGCGGTAGGGGACTGGCAGCCAGTGTAGTTGTTTTAGGAGAGGTGTCATTAAGTCAGAAGAACGACGGGGAAGTAAATGGAAGCAGCGAACTATAGCGTTCTGGAGTCGCAGTAGTTTCGCAGAAGAGTTTGTATTCAGGGAGGTTAAAGAGTAGGGAGTTGCAATAGTCGAATAGTGGGATGGTGTAGAGGAGGCAATGGTAATATCGATGGGGAGGGGAATGGAACATCGGACTAAGCGGAGGCAATGTATGTGGTAGTGGATGGATTTGTGCATATGTATAATATGGAAGTCAAGGGAAAGGGTGGTTTAGCTTAGGGGTAAGTGGAGAAAAATAGCTTCCGTTTTAGTGGGGTTAAGTTTTAGGGAGTTGGAGGTAAGCCATTGGTGTATGGACTTGATACAGGAGGAGAGTCGTTCAGGGGCATAAGTAGGGGTGTCTGTGCAGTTAAGATATAGTTGAAGGTCGTCGGCATAAGTATGGAAGGAGATGTCGGGGTAGTCATTGAAGATGTCAAAAATGGGGATGAGGTAAATATTGAAGAGGAGTGGGCCGAGGACAGATCCCTGGGGACACCGTGGGTTATGGAGCGGGAGGGGGACGAATGTGTGTTAGTCCTGACTGAGGAAGAGCGGTTGGTAATATAGGAGGTAAACCAGTTGAGGGCAATACCGGTGATGCCGATGGCGGAGAGTCTGTGTATGAGGACATTATGGTCAAGGGTGTCGAAAGCGGAGGACATGTCGTGAAGGATGAGTATGGTACAACAGTTGTTGTTAAGGCCGGAGAGTAGGTCGGAGGTAATGAGGGTTAGGGCGGATTCAGTATATTTGTGGGGGAGGTAGGCGCTTGTAACTATATATTTTATATTTATATAATGAAGATATAATTTACAATATCCAATATAAATACTTATTGTCCGAAAAATCTTTAATTAAGGTATGTTTATATATGTATTACCATGGTACAGTAGTATATATATATACTTACTGTCATCAGTTTACGATAGCTTAACGACAGGAGACGTCAACCAAATTACATATTATAATATGTAGAAACTCATCCACCTATAGGGACTCATCCACCCTTGGGAATTTATCCATCCCATATTGACCTTGCCAACCAAAGATAAGTTGGGTTTTGTTACCTCTATTATTTCAAATAATTTATTTGACAACTTGCACTATCGGATCCTATAGATTGTTTCAACGGCTAGTATAATCACATGTTTTATTTTTTATTTTACTTCTCCGTTTATTTCTTGTTTTTTTTTGTATCGTGTCGTTTTGTCTTACTGTTATCAAAGATCGTCCCAAGGATACTTTGTAGTATCTTTGCTGTTATCACATTTATATATGTTGTTTATATATGTTATATAATTGAATGGTATTTTTTTTATTTTTATATAGAAATATCCAGTAATACAATAAACTGTTGATCTATCGATCTATCTAATACACATATACAACGATAACATTATATTTATACATCATAACACTGTTAGAAAAAGTATTACATTTCCTTTATGTAATAAATATATTCTTAAAAATAGAGGTAATTAATGACAATATAAAGATTTAATTTATTATAAATGCTTATATTAAAATATAATCTTGGTAATTAACTGTGAGGAAATAAGTAGGAAAATTATATTACAATCGATTATAATTATTACCTATCTATTACAAATTAATAAGGGAGACACCATAACATATTTTCAGTGATAAAAATGCCAACATATTAACCTTATTGATATATTTATTTAATTGTATTTATTTATAAAAAAACTTCCGCAATATATAAAAATTAAGTTATTTTTATCATTATTAATATTGGTAGTACGAGTATTAATGTTATTAATTTTATTATTTAAATACCATCGCTAATACACTTTAATAACACTTGTGAACATTTAATAATCTTTTTCATATTGCGGAAGTTTTTTTTATAATTATGATAGAAATATGTATGCTAATAATATAAACGCACATGTGAATGTATATTATTGGATAGTGAGATGTATGTAAACGGGGTATCCCACTATAAGTATTTCGGCAACTCGCCGGAAATATTGTAACTTTAAAACGATATTCTATTTAGTTTGAATAGGATACCCGGGTGTATACGGGGGTATAAGGGGGTATACCGCTATAATTGTAGTTAACTTGATAGAAATGGATTTAAATTTTCAATATTTCTTGCAAGTTGCCGGAAATACTTGTAATAAGATAAGAAACTAAGAGGATTTATAGTAAGAGGTTTGTAATTAATGATTTAAATACACCATAATTTATATCAAATTTTATAAATTTAGTTGCTAGTAAAATCGATAGTTTTATAGCGTATACAGTGAAATGACGCTTCTAGAATATGAATACATGATAATATAGTTTGGTAATATATATATATATATATATATATTACCCTATAGGGAAAATTGCTGAGCGGAGTTAGTAGTTGGTTGGTGTTAGGATAAATTAATTATATATACATTTAGTGGTTTAGTGGTAGGTGTGTTTATGTGTTTTACATATATGTTTTACCTATAGGCTATTACTATAGTTCTAGCCTTAGACTAGTTTATAATAGTTTAATAGACTAGTTTAGTTATAGATTCAATTGGGATAAGTATATTATTTATTGATAATTTATTTAAGCAAATACACAGTAGAAATATTTAATCGAAAGTATAAATATTTGCTAACGAAATACAATATAGAAATAAATTAAGAATAAAACAAAATTAAAAAATTAAATCAATTAAAACTTTTAAAGTTACTGTAAAAATAAACGAAAAATTATCGAAAATGGAAATAAAATACATTGTTAAAGGAAATAGAAATATTATATTTATACTTAAACTATATTGAATTCTTCTTAATTTTATAACATGTACCTAATATTTATGATTTAGTCAGTAGTTTTCAGTTTGAAGACAGTTCTGGTTGATCTATTAAATAGATTATATTTAGTAATCGGTTATTATGGAGAAGTATAATTATCTCTCACCACTAGTGGTTATTATCGAGTTAAACTATTCGAGTCGGTGAATATTAAGCGATTAAACCAGGAGTTTTGTAGCGTGTAGTATATCTATATATAGTATTATTTATTATATCGATGTTATGTAATTATATTTTCAGTTGAGTTTTGTTATCAGTTAAAACAAGGACATATATGGCGAGACCAAGGTATTTTATTTCAGATATGGGAATAAATAAATATTTATCAGAAAATATAGGATTTTGGAGTTAGAAGAAATATTAAGTAGTAACGTATTGATAGAGTTTAGTAACAACTGGTTATGCGATATCTAGCGATACCTATAGCTAATTATAACTAATTATAATTAGTTAATTTAGCTAATTACTATTAATAGTGTATTCAGTTAAATATATTTATAGTGCGAAATAATTATTTGTTAGTATAAAATATCAGTTATTCCAATGTCGATAAATTGGGTATATTACAATAAGTATGTCAACATTGACTGAGAGTTATAAGAAAAACTTGGAGTGATTGATTGTGTTTTGTCAAATAAAAAGTGATTAACATTTACTTTAAGTAGGGGAAAGTAATATAATTCGACACTTTAACAATAAATTGTCTTAACATTATATTACTCCTTATTTTTATTCAAATATTAGGTATTTCAATATATTACTATTATATGATTATATATATTATTGTGATTTTAAAATTTTATTTAATTTTTTAATTCCATAGATAACAGGGGTGTCCGTATTTTTTTTTATTATTTTATATTTTTATTTACTGAATATTTAATTAATATACAGAAGGATATTCAGAAGCTATACGTAGCTTTTATTAAGAATATCCTTATAACA
Source organism: Osedax fenrisi (assembly GCA_964019155.1). Classification (NCBI taxonomy): domain Eukaryota; kingdom Metazoa; phylum Annelida; class Polychaeta; order Sabellida; family Siboglinidae; genus Osedax; species Osedax fenrisi. The sequence continues at coordinate 23,842,393 of OZ025246.1, forward strand.
AAAATATTAAATATTTAATATATAATAATAATTATGAAATAAGAAAATGTAATAACAAAAATGGTGTAATACAAGATATTTATATCGAATATACATATTAATAATAATAATAATATATAATAATAATAATAATAATAATAATAATAATAATAATAATAATAATTATAATAATAATAATAATAATAATAATAATAATAATAATAATAATAATAATAATAATAATAAATGATAATAATAATAATAATAATATAAATAATAATAGTGCGCATATTAATAATACTTATGTACATATATTACAAAATATTATAAAAGATATGAATTTTTAATATAGATTAGAGATTACATGATATTAAATATTTAATTTGTGAACAAAATTGGTTAAGTGTGGTTTGACTATTGTATGATTTTATATGTATCGGTAGATTATTCCAGCAAATGGGTCCATAATAAGTTATATTAAACTTTTTTGCATTGGTATTAACTAAAGGTATTTTAAATTTGTTATTATCGCGCATATTATAAGTAGAGGCTTGTAATTTAAATAAATTTATAATTGTTGTTGAAATTTGATAATTTTTAATCCTAAACATAATTTTACAGGCATTATAGAATATTATTTCTTTAAAAGTTAAAATGTGTTGTTCTTTGTAAATATTATCCACATTAGTTCTATTTTGTTGACGATATAATATTCTTATAGCTTTATTTTGAGCTATACTTATTTGTTTTGATGTTACATCATAATTATTCCCCCATATATGTGTACAATAAATAAGATGGCAATGAAATACAGAATAATATATTAGTTTTAAAATATTGATGGGTAATATTATTTAGTTTTCTTAGAATTGATAATCCATAATAAAGTTTAGATTACACCATATTAGTATGTCGTTTCCAATTCATGTTAGAATCAATAATTACACCAAGGAGTTTTATTGAGTTTTTTTGAATAATGACAATATTATTTAATATAATAGATAATTTTGCTTTATTATTATTAAATATTAAATAGTTAGTTTTGCTTAAATTAATTGTCAATTTATTTAATGATAGCCATATATCAAGATTTTTTAAAGTTTTATTCATGGAATTTTCCATAGAATCAATATTATTTTCACGGAATATAATAGAAGTGTCATCAGCGAATAAAACAAAATGGCCTTGTGTTTTAATATTGACTATGTCATTTATAAATATTAAAAATAATAGGGGACCGAGGACAGATCCTTGAGGGACACCAAACTTAATATTCTTTATTTTTGATTTAGACTTATTGAATATTACAAATTGATTTATATTATTAAGAAAAGATATTAATAATTTTAAAGCAACTCCTCTGAAACCATACTTCTCTAACTTATTTATTAATAGATCATGACTGATGGAGTCGAATGCTTTCTTTAGATCTATAGATATAGCTGCACAATATTTCATTTTATTTGAAGCTATGGTTCCGGTTAGGTCAGTCAATGCGTCGGAAGTTGAAACTCCTTTTTTAAAACCAAATTGTGATTTATTAATTATTTTATTTTTTTCCATAAAATCTATATATCTAGATTTTAAGACTTTTTCTAAAATTTTAGAGAAAGATGATAATAGAGAAATTGGCCTATAATTAGAAGGATCATCAATATTACCAGATTTATATTTAGTTACGACTTTAGCAGTTTTTAGACAATTAGGAAATATACCCTGTTGTATACATAGATTAATTAAATATGATAATATATTACTTATTGAAGAAATGATTTGAATAATTAGTTTAAATGAAAAGTTATGAGAATCAGTACTATTTGTTGGTTTACTTTTTTCAACAATATTAGTTATTTCAATTGGATTAGTGGGAGTAATAAATAATGAATTTGTATAATTATTATGTATATAATTAGATGTATTATTGGTATTACAATTTTTTTCTGATTTAGAAGCTAACTTCTCACCTATGTTACAAAAATAATCATTAAATTGTTCACACCGTTTATTATCTTCTATTACATTAGGAACTATATTACCATTTTTGTTGTTATGTATAATAGTATTTATTTTATTCCATGTCTGCTTAGGGTTGTTTCTGTTAGTAATAAAATATTGACTATAGTAATAGCGTTCAGCTTTATTTATGATTTTTGAAAGACAATTTTTATATTTTTTATAAATAGTTTCATTAGATACAGAATGTTTTTTTTTTAAGTTTTGGTAAAGTTTATTTTTTTTAATTATACATTTTTTAAGGCCCTCTATTAGCCAAGGTTTATTTAAATAAGAATTTTTTGTATATATTTTTTTTTTAGAAAGGAATTTTTGTTTAGAGTTTTCTAAAGTAGAAATGAATAAGTCAAAATCATGATGCGCATTATCTATTCTGTATAAAGATGACCAATTATAATTTAGAAGATAGAGCTTAAACTCGCTTATATTATTCTGTGTCATATAATATATGAATTCATTATTTTTTTTAATAGAATTGTTAAATTTATTTAGTTTATAAATACAAAAAATGGGTAAATGGTCACTAATATCATTATATAATAAACCATTAGATATTGGTACATGATTATAATTTGTGTATATGTTATCAATTAAGGTGGACGTTATATTAGTCCTGCGATATTAGTAATGCGTGAGGGTTTGGTTATTATTGGATGTAGACCTAATGAAATAAGTATATCAATGAAATGAGAGACTTTAGGACAAGTTAATTTTAATATATCAATGTTAAAGTCTCCGCAAAGAAATATTGTATTATCAGTAGAGAGTGTATTAAATAAATTATATATTTCATCTGAAAAATTAATTATATCAAATTCGGGGCATTTATATATACCACTTATTATAATATCTTTAGAATTGGGAATTATTAATTTAATGGTAACTATATCAAATTTATTTGGTAATGTTGTACTGAGTGTATCATTAGTTATATATTTAAAAGATTTTTTAACGAATATTGAGGTACCTCCACCACGTTTAAGATTTCTGGTTATATGTATATTATTATAGTCTAATATAAAATATAGATCTTTATTATATTCATTTAACCATATTTCACTTATAACTATTATATCAAATTTATGGTGTAAAGAATATAAATAATTAGTAATAGAATTAATTTTTTTTACCAGACTACGTGCGTTAAAGTGTATGATGGATATATTACTATTCGTGTGTATTTGGTTTGGTATATTATCATAGTTACATTGATTATTTATACTATTATAAAGTTGTTTTTTATGATGATAAAGAATACTATCGCTAGAATTGAAATTATTATCGAGATTATCTAAAGTTTGTTTATATAAATTATTTTGAAATATATCTTTTCGTGAATTATCGGCATTCATAATCATTGGAAAAATAAATAATATGAGATTAATATAGAAAAAAAATGTATAAGATAAAAAATAAATAAATAAAGATATATGTTTATAAAATACTCTGATGTAAGTTTTCAGATGTAATTCATTTTATATTTATGATGTGACTATCTAACGTTTAAATATTCTATAATTGTATGCATCTATAGATGCATACTATAGTATATATAATCAGTATAATCTCATCAATCTACTAGTATAGTTTTCTTATTATATGATATATTTCGTAAAGGATAACAATTACTATATAGAAACAAATTATATAGTAATATTATAAATTTAAAAAAAAAAAAAAAAAAAAGAATTAAAAAAAAATATATATATGTACATAAGTTAATAGTAATAATAATATGAATTAAATAATAGTACGGGATAATAGTAATACGAATTGTGAGTGTAGATCTTTATATCAGGGAGAGTGGTCCTCCGATACAGCAGATGATCATAGATGATGCCGAGCCGTTTAAACAGAATGTCGTCGAGTATTCGCGTGTATTCTGGCAGATTCACTTAGTATGTTCTTGTAAGTTCTTGTATGTTGTATTCAGTAGTCGTATTCCAGATAGTACCACGTTTCAGATTGACTAAATGTATAAAAGGTAGAGCAGCAGGATGTATCCGTTAATGGTTAATAGCGGCTAACCTTATATTGAAGGTAGGTAGGTGACACTACCTAAGGCGCGGCTCCCAGAGGATATCTCCGGGGTATGAAGATTATAGATCGTATGATATATTTTAATTATAATTACCGAGTATAAAAATTAATTATAATTAATGAGTGTAAAATATAATTCTATAATCTTTGTGATTATTATTTATTTGTTTATTATTTATTTATTTTTTTTTCTAAGATAAAAAAACAAATCCTAAATATAATTTTATCTAAATAATAAATGAATATACATTAAAATGCGTTATACGCTACGATATATTTCAAACATGTAGGATAATAATATTTAATTAATATTAATATTATATATACTATAAAAAATATATAAATACATACTTATTTTTATAGTAAAAATCTATTAAAGGATATTTATTAGCGAAAGTAAATAAAGCGACTTTAATTTGGTTGCTGATAGGTACCCATGTCCGAATACGGACTCCTTGTGTTATAATACGGACACCCTATACACCACTAGATATACTATATATTATTGATGAATCAATCAGACAAATTATAATTAATTTTATGAACAATTTATTCTAATTTAATTAGTTAATAATTAATTTTTATTATTATTATATTAACTCTTTAGGTCCCAGCAATTTTAAATAACTATGCATTCAATACCCAGAGATTATGTATATTTAAAAAAAATATACGCATGTTTTTAATAAACGAAAATGTATACTCATACATTACTATTTGTCTATTACAAGTGATATTTATTTTGATTAGTATATAATATATTATATTAATCTAAAGAAAAAAATCAAAAATAATCATTATTCATAATATTATATTCAATTAATTATAATAATTATAAAAAAAAATTATTAAAAATAAATATGAAATTAAAATTAAAAATAATATATAAAATATTCGTATTTATATATTGATAAAAAAATATATATTGATAAAATATTTACTATATATTATTCAACATGATAATTAAAAAAAATGATAACTTAATTAATTATTGAATAAAATAAGGATAATTACCTAAAGACAATATTTGTACTTTTTCTAATTTTTAATTTTATTTAAGAATATATTCAAGGTTAACTATCATAATTAAATAATCATTTTCTTTCATTACATGTTAAGTTATTTTGATATATATTTTTATAAATTATGTAATTAAAAATTTATAAAAATAATAATTATTGAATATTTTATAACTGTTTATATATAGAAAATTATTATAAATTATTTAAATTGTGTATTATTATGAAATAAAGATGTATTCAAGATCAAATATCATTGTTAAATAATCATTTTCTTTCATAATAAGTTATTATATTTTAGAAAGGTATGTATTTATATAAATTATGTAATTAAAAATTCATAAAAAAAAGAATTATTGAATATTATAGAACCTTATATGTAGAAATTTATAAAATTGTGTATTATATTTACATGAATATTTTTTCAACTTACAATATTTCATGTAATATATATTTTATTTTAATAAAAGTTAACTTATTATTTACACATATAAATATTGATAATTATTATTCTATACAGTAATACTAATTTTCACTTATATAAAATTTAATTTGTATTTATATTTAAGTATAATGTATTATTTTATTTAAATTATATAAAAAAATAACAGTGCAGATAAATATTTATAATATATTGAATTTTAATAAAATTAAGAATATTTAATTATTTACAATAAATCATAATTGATAAATATACAATTATTTAGAATGGTATTCTACAAAACAATCTTCTCTAGACCTTCCCCTAAGTCCACTTCATCAGCTAAGTTCGCCTTCTCCCAGGCTATCAAATACTTCATCTACTTATTCACTTTCACCGAATCCATCAACATAGTCGATACTGACTTGAACATAATCCTGTGATATTAGAAATATATAATTAGTATATAGTAATATATTGGTCAAATATAATATTCTATTCGATATATAATACTATATTATTTATAGTTACTTATCACCTTTAAGACTCACATGTAAGTCCTATCAACATAAGCGTAGAGTTCAAATATGTCATACCTCATTATCTACAATACCATAATATATAATATATATATATATATATATATATTTATCAAATGCATGTAGATTTGTATATTTTCTAATGATATTATCTGAAACATGTATAACTAAAGTCATACAATATAAATAATCAATTTTCATCTATGTAGAGGATTCAAAAATAGTAATTCGCCTGATTCTTCAGAAAAAATAAAATGGAATTATAATATATAATTAAAATTGTAATTTAATTTTAATTGTAATATTAAATTAATTGTATATTGTATATAGTGTATTAAGTTAAATTAAATTAGTTAATATATTCTATAATTACTATATAAAAATTAATGATTATAATGAATGAAATTAACATGGAATCAAACAAATTACATATAATATGATTTTGTTGCTAGTGAAATTAACAATATTGTAATTAATACAATTTAAAATATAAAATAGAATTATAATATTTATAATGAATATAGTTATATTAAATTTGATAATATATTATATAATTACAATATAAAATTAAAGATTATAATGAATGAAATACATGAGGAATCAAACATAATATATGATTTTGATGCTAGTGAAATTTACAATATTTTGATTATTACAATTTTTAAATATAAAATAGAATTATATTTAGTGTGTATAATTATATTAAATTAGTTAATATATTCTATAATTACTTTATACAAATTAATGATTACATTGAATGAAACACATGAGGAATAAAAAACATTATATAGATATTTATACTAAGAAAATTTACAATATTTGTATTATAAAATTAAGTATATTATTGACTCAACTACTGTATTGAGTGTATATATCATATCATATATATAATATATATTAAAATTAGTTCAAATATTCTATAATTAATATATAATAATTATAAAAATTTTATATTCGAAGCGTAGAATTATTATAAGTATAATGAAATTCACTAAAATTAAATAAAATACATAGATTTTTATGATTTATGTTGCTAAGGAAATGTATAATATTATAATATAATAATATATAATGTATATAATGTTAATTATAAAATGTTCATTATTTATATTTTTAATTGTTATGATGATATTATAAACAAATTAAATATACAATAATTAAATATTAACTATTATATATATATAAATATAGATGATAAATACAACTAGTATTGAAAATTATAAATCAAAATTAAATATATTTTTATAAAATTAATATGAAAAATATTGTATAATACATTTGTTTATAAATATATATATATAATGTATGAGTATAATATATCATGTTATATACATAAATATGCATAAATATAAACCTCATTATATTAACTTGAATCGGAAGCATTATCAGACTCGCCTGTACTTGAATGTAGAACTAAGTCCAAAGCATCATCAACATTTACATATTATTCAGCCATTTTGTTAAATTTAAATAAATAATGCTATAAATCACATGACACTTCACAATATAGCATTGTGACCTATAGTTCGGTTAATTTAATAATTACTACGCGAGTTTTATTCAAATAATACAGAAAAAATTATTAATCAACGTTATTTCATTAAATTGTTATAACATAATGTATTTCTGTTATATTTAATTTATAAATATACATAATTTTAATTTTGTTTTTGATTTAAATTCGTTTTATGTTAAGAACTCTTTATTTTATCAATGTTTACGTTATATTTAAAATAAACATTGGAATGTTGTTATTATTATAACGATTATAACCAGTTTAATACACGATATTGATGATATAAAATTTGCATTTATAATTTATTAATTTATTTATTTAATAATAATAATATATTTTTAAAATAAACACTATATACACTTGTATTATATGAAAATTCTCAAAAACTAAAATATGAAGATACTTTTTTTTAAATTCTATGATAAAGAAAACATATTACTATATATTTTTGGATTTTCATTTATATAAATCGAGTGCTGAATTATTGAATTATATGTGTTAATATGTGTTAATAAATTATGAGACGGTCCAAGACGCCTGGGTTTTTTTAAATCAATTTAAGTAAATAATATAAATTTTAGATTTAGCTTTTGTGGTGGTATTAATATTATAACGCACACGATTTTTATGAAAATCAGAATAGTTCATAGTATGAACTTCATACGCTGTGCGTTGATTGGTTATAGAGTGTCCGTATTAAGACATCTAGATTATCCTTTTTAGGGACTTATATGATCTAGATATATGCTTATAACTTAATAATATTTGATAACAAATATATAAATTATATATATATATATAGTTTTATTTTATTTTTTATTTTATTTTAAAATATTGTATTGACTACAAAATCACGTGGTGGTTATGGGCGTCATGAGAAGGAAACAAAAATAAAATAAATAAAGTACAATAAAAATAAAGGAAAAGGGAGGGTAGGTTACAATGTTAATAGGTGCGACGCACCTGGTGCGTGGAGAGTTTACATTTAAATAGTGACAAGGATTTCAAACACCTAATGTCATATAGTAGAGAATTCCAGTATGTTGGAGCTACCACAGAGAAAGCAGATTCAGAGATAGTCGAGCGTTGCACAATTTTCATCGTGTGACATTTCCTGCTAGCTCGACTAAGGGTATGCATACTGATCAAGTCAGCTAGGTACTCGGGAGATCTAAGATGTATCACCTTATGGGTGATGCATAGTAGTCTGTACCTGCAGAGATACCTAAACTTAAGCCAGCCGAGTGATCGCATTAGAGTCGATATTGATATATCATACTAGTATACTATTGAAGAGAACTTCAGTTTATATATGGTGCGTATAGCACGTCGTTGTATATTCTCAAGTTTAAGAGGGGTAGATTGCATAGAAGTGAGCAGCAGTATATGAGTCTACTGAAGACTAGCGAGTGTATTAGACTTTTAGTCATTGAAAAAGTCAATTTATTACGTGATTTTCTAATATTGTAAAGAAAATAGTTGGCATTGCGAATCATTATAGATATGTGGTCAGAGTAATCTAGGTGGGAGTTGATGGTGAAACCAAGAGTTGTTATGGATTGTGATGTAGGGAGGGATAGTAGAAAGGGGTGGGTGATGATTAGGGGGTAGGTAGGTCTGGAGATAATTATGGTGTCCGTTTTGGTCATGTTAAGTGATAGGGAATTATGGGAGAACCAGTCAGTAAGTTCTGTGAGGCAGTTACAAATAGACAGTTGAATTGAGTTGGAGTCACAGGAAATGGGAAAAGAAGTATAAATTTGTAGATCATCTGCAAAGAGATGGTAGTGGATGTAAGGATATTTACGAAATATGGATTGTATGGGTAAAATATAAATAATAAAAAATAAAGGACCAAGCATGGAGCCTTGTGGAACACCATGAGTGCTGATAAACGGGGTAGAGAAGGATGAGTTAATTTTCACTGAAGAGGACCTTAAGGAAAAGAATGACATAAACCAGCTGTGTACTTGACTGTAATATGTTATTATATATCAATTGGTTCGTCTATAGAGTTATAACTTATATATTAAGATTATGATAATCTTATCCTAAATATATAATGTATAATATATATATAATATATGTATTGGGTATACTATTATATGTAGGATGTATTACCTTTGGGTAGCTTCAAGATATCTGCCAGAGTACTCTGCAGATGATTCTTCGTGGTATATAGTATTATCTATTATAGATTAACGTAAGTGCTATTGGTTTGACTGCTAAGATACAAGTGAAGTGTTTATCACTAATAATGTGGGCGTGTCTAATTATATATATTATATTACACCCTTATACCAAATTTTTAATCTAAAATTTATACACCTTAAATAATCACAAGTGAAGTGTTTATCACTAATAATGTGGGCGTGTCTAATTATATATTTTGTTACATATTATATTACACCCTTATACCAAATTTTTAATCTAAAATTTCTACACCTTAAATCCCATGAGGCATATGGCTCCTCATTGCTCAATCAAGCGTTGAGGTGGTCTAACCTCCCTACCTGATCTTGTAACAATTGTGTTTTTTTCAACTGGTACTAGATCTATCCTATTACGCCTGATTGTGTTGTCATTTGATTTTATTGTGTACGTTCTTTCATTGTTATCATCGAATTGTATTACGGTTCCCATTCTGTCCATGTCTTTAATATAGACATCTTCATCCAGTGCCAATCTTCTTTTAGTTTTTGATAGTTTGTTGTCGCTGTACTGTTTTTCCTTGAGTTTCTTCTCCATGACCTTCTTTTTGAATTCAACATGATCTTTTTCGAGCATCATATTTTGATTTAGTAGATCTGGTAATGTCGTATTTAATCTACGATTCATTAACAACTCAGCTGGGGATCTACCGAAAGATAATGGTGTATTTCGATATGACAATAGACCTAAATATGGGTCTTCAGATTTCTCCATGATCTGCTTTAGCGTTTGTATAGCTCTTTCAGCTACTCCGTTGCCTTTTGGATATTTTGGTGATGATGTTAAATGTTTAAACTTGTATGTTTTGGAAAATTCTTTGAATTCTTCGCTGCTGTATTGAGTTCCGTTATCTGAGATCATGTTCTCAGGAATACCGTGTCGTGCAAATATTGATTTTAATGACGAAATTATTGTGATCGATCTCATGTCTTTCAATAACATCGTTTCAATATATCGGGAATAATAATCCACCACTATAATGTATTTTTGTTGCTTGAATTGAAATAAGTCTGAGCCTACTGTTTCCCAAGCTTTGGAAGGTACTGGTACTATCTTTACAGGTTCTCGTTGAGTCCTTGCATTTATATTGCAGTTTATACATTCCCTTATTTCCTTGTCGATATCGTTTGAGATACCAAACCAAAACACACTCTTTTTTGCCCTTTCTAGACATTTCGTGATTCCTAAGTGTCCTATATGGATATTTCTTAACATTTCTTTTCTCATACTGACAGGTATAATAGCTCTATTCTGGTACGTTAAGCAACCTTGAATCGTTGATAAATATTGTTGGCTATTATAATATTTTCGACCTAAATTATGTTTCAAATCTGATTTTGTCCATCCTTCAATAATCTTCTTCTTCAACCATGTTATCTCTGGATCATTATTCTGAGCTTTGATTATAGATTGTATTTTACATGATTCCCCAGGTACGAAAACACTACTTGCCATCTCTTCGGTTTCGATTTCTAATAGGTCGCACCCTGTATCTTTCGAAGGGTATCTTGATAATGTATCGGCAATGATATTGTTTTTACCGGGTATATATTTCATGTTTACGGCATATCTCATCAATCGTATTCTGTACCTTTGGATTCTTATAGGCACCTTCTCTATTTCTTTGCTTCCTAATAGAGTTATTAAAGGTTTATGATCGGTTTCTACGTATATGGGTGCACCTACTATATAATAGTTAAATCTTTCAAGAGCCCATACTACGCCCAACGCTTCCTTCTCTATAGTTGCGTATCTTTTCTCAGTATCACTGAGGGATCTACTGGCTGCTCCAATCATTTTTCGGTTTCCGTTTTCGTCTTCTTGTGTTAGTATCGCACCTATACCGTGATCCGATGCGTCTGTTGTCAATATTGTTTTCTTGTTAACATCGAAATACGATAATGTCTTCGTATTCTGTAACTCTTCTTTCAATATTCTGAAACTTTCTTCTTGCTTCGTATCCCAAATCCAAGAACAATCTTTCCTAAGCAATTCTCTTAATGGAGCACTGTATTCGGATATATTTGGGTTAAATCGAGAAAATTGGTTTATCATCCCAAGAAAACTCCTGACACTTTTTACGCTAGTTGGTGTTGGAATATCTATGATTCCTTGGACTTTTTGTCCAGCTTTAATTCCTTTACTGGTAATTTTAAACCCTAAGAAATCTACTTCTTCTATACGGAATACACATTTATTTTTATTTAATGTCAATCCTGATTCTACTATTTTATTGAGTACTGTTTTTAGATTTCTATCATGTTCGTCTGCATCCATTCCCATTACTAATACGTCATCCACGTGTACGATTAGCCCCTTGCAGTCTTTTAAGATTTTAGATATTTCTTTACAAAATATTTCGGGAGCTGAGGTTAAGCCAAACGGTAATTTTTTATAATAATACCTCCCCCATGGCGTTAGGAATGTTGTCAATGCCCAGCATTTTTTTTCTAATGGAATTTGCCAAAACCCTGAATTTGCATCCAATTTTGAAAAAATGTTTCCTTTGATTTTACTTAGACTACCCTCGACCGTTGCCATAGGATGTATCTCTCGTTTCACTGCTGCATTTAACTTCGTTAAATCTGTGCAAATTCTTATTTTACCGTTTCCTTTCTTTGCAATAACCATTGGGCTACACCATTCTGTGGGACCACATGCTTCTTCGATTACTCCTAATTCGATCATTTTCTGTAGTTCGTTTTGGACTTCCGTTTGTTGATTTACTGGAACTGGTCTTGGTACATTAATTGAATATGGTTTTATTCCCTCTTTTATTTCAATTTTGTATTTCCTATTAATACTTCCTAATCCATCAAATAATTTAGGATCCAGCTGGCAATCTAGCGCATCTACTAATTTGACAATATCCAATTCTATTGATGCCTTTCTCGAGAGTAAACCTGTCATTTGTTTTTCTAAAATGAATATGTCCTCTTTTATTGTTTTACCTTTATATGTAATCAATGCTTCTAAGTATCCCTTAGCATTAATTTCAGTATTATTTGGTCCTCTTAATATTATATTAGTCTTGTTTAAAATTGGTAATAACTTATTATATGGCATTACGGATACGCTTGCGCCTGTATCTATCTTAAACTCAATAACTTTTTCGAATTGTTCACAATTTACTGTTAAATCTTTTATCCATTTATTTTGTTCAATGTTAGTTTTAATTTCGCCTAAAATTATAAAATTTTCGTCTATTTTTGAACAACAAATTTCATTTGTTTCGTATGTTCGCTGATTGTAGTTATCACTCCTTGATTTACAACACTTTGCCCAGTGTCCTAACTTGTTACAGATATTGCATTTTGTGTTGAATGCTTTACATGACCTTGGTTCATGTATTCGATCACATCTGCCGCATTTTTTTTTATTAAACTTTTGGCTTGGTTTATTATAAGTTTCGTTATTCTTATATTTATTGATTTTTTTGTTAATATAATCAATATTTTCGTATTCTTTATTATTGATTTTCTGCATTTGGTTATTACTTGTTTCTTTTATTTTTGTAGCTTGGACTACCTCTTCGGCTGTAATTTCTTTACCTTTAACTTCTTGTAGGAATCTCTGGCGTAAATTATTGTCAATCATGCCTATGATGATTCTATCTTTGATCAATGAATCTTTCAAATCTTTGAATTCGCAAGTCATAGCCAGTTTTCGTAATTCAGCATAGTAGCATTCAATATTCTCGCTTTCAAATTGATCACGTTTAAAAAATACATATCTTTCATATGTCAAGTTTCTTTTTGGAATGAAATACGCTTTAAACTTTTCTTTTATCCACTCTAAGTTTTTCTTACCAGAGGATTTTGTTTTTTTTTCATCTATCATTACTTCGATAGTTTCATCTTCAAATGAATTGTATATATCTACGCCATCTGATCCTATTGTATTTAGAAATATACCGACTTGTGACTTTTCTGATTTGTTTTCCAATTCTCTAGCATTTTCATAAATTTCATAAGATTGTATCCATCTTTTATATATTTTGGCCCCTCTGATTTTATCTACAATTAATATTTCTGGGATTCTACATTCACTCATTTTTATAATAAATGTACTAATATTATGTTATTTCTGTAAATTCTGTGTGAATATAAATATATTTATATATATATTAAACAACCTATTCTATGGTATTAAATTAATTACCCATAAGATAGTTATATACACTATTAAAATAAACAATTAATAATATCCAGTAACTTATTATGTAATAAATATACAATGTATATTTTTATATATTTAATTAATTTTTAATTAGTTTTTTTTTTTTTTTTTTTTTTTTTTTTTCTAATTAATTTTTAATTAATTTACAATAACAACTTGTTATGTAATAATCTAAGTACACTGTACTTAATGTATGTCGAATCTAATAATAAGCTTGCCTTATAATTATGATTTTAATCCCAAATCTTAATACCACGTAACTAATATCACTATTTAACTATCTAGTTAAAGAACAACCGCTGTCACCATGTAATATGTTATTATATATCAATTGGTTCGTCTATAGAGTTATAACTTATATATTAAGATTATGATAATCTTATCCTAAATATATAATGTATAATATATATATAATATATGTATTGGGTATACTATTATATGTAGGATGTATTAACTTTGGGTAGCTTCAAGATATCTGCCAGAGTACTCTGCAGATGATTCTTCGTGGTTTGGGGTATATAGTATTATCTATTATAGATTAACGTAAGTGCTATTGGTTTGACTGCTAAGATACAAGTGAAGTGTTTATCACTAATAATGTGGGCGTGTCTAATTATATATATTATATTACATTTACCATGAATACCGATTTCATAGAGTAGTAAAGAAAGAATGTCATGGTTTAGAGTGTCAAAGGCACTGGATAGGTCAAGTAACACAATGTAGCACGGGGCTTTGTTGTCAAGGGATATTAGTAGATCATTAATGATAAGATTCAGTGCTGATTCAGTGCTCTGATGGGGTAAGTAAGCACTTTGAAACTTATCAATAATTGAATTGGTAGTAATTGGTAGTGAATAAGTTGAGCAGATTCAATTCGCTCTAAGGTCTTAGAGATTGATGAAAGCTGGGAGATGGGTCGATAGCTCGACAGGTTCGAGTGGCTAAGGGTAGTTTTTTTTTATAATTGGGGTGATATATGAGTGTTTCATAGACTTTGGTACGATCGATGTAATAAGGGACGCATGAATGATCATTGTTATGGGTTCAATTAGCAATGACTAAAGGGTACGAAGTAAAGTAAGAGGAATAGGGTCGAGTGGGGAATTCGATTTTAGGGATACCATTAGAGAGAGCACATATGGACGAGTAGGGAGAGTGAACGAGGACCAGTGATTATGGGAAGCTAGTGAATATGAGTTGAGCGTATGGAGATCAACATTCACATTGGGGAGAGCAGCGATGATATTCGATACTTTATTCTGGAAGAAATTAGCAAAGGAGGAGCAGAGGACTGTATCCGGTTGGTCAGGAAGGTGCCTGGGTTTTGATTTACCTACTAAGGTGAATGATAGGTTGTAGGCTTGCTTAGAGGAGGTACCATATTTACAAAGCAAGTTAGTAAAGTATGATGATTTAGTGGATAAGAGTTTTTTCCTGTATAATGAGCGACATACTTTAAAGGAACACAGGTCTGATTTCATTTTAGAAGAAGCATAAATGGACTGTAGACGACGAAGTGACTTTCTCATATTGGTGAGTTCAGTGTTGAACCAGGGGGATTTGGGATTATTACGGTGGGTAAGAGTAGTTGAGGGAGCATAAAAGTCAAGGGAATTATATAGCGCCGTGTTGAAGGCGTCAAAGAGAGAGTCAGGGTCAGAGAGCGGAGATGTAATATTATTCATATGATCAAACACGGAGTTATCAAACAAGGGTTGATTTATAGAGGAGATGTTTCGAAAGTATCTTGGAGGTCGAGTATTGTGCACTACTGTTAACTGTAAAACAAATAGGATAGCGAAGTGATCAGAGATTAGAGTGCTTTGGGTGGGAGAGGAAATTAAGTTGGAGTCAGATGGAGATAAAACAAGATCAATGATGTTACCATTATATATAGTTGGGAAGTTAATGTGTTGTGTTAAGGAGTGCTCAAAAATAAGTTTCTTAAGAGAAAGGGAAGCATGATTATCAGTATTCACTTGAATATTAAAGTCACCAAGAATAATTGTGTTGTAAGAAGACATGGATTCTAAAATGGTAGAGAGGTCATTAAGGAAAGACCGAATGCTGGATGATGGTGGGCGATAGATGATTATAAACACAATGGTAAATAGGGAGGGGAACTATATGTCACAAATCAGCATTTCACAAGTGGAGAAATTAGGGGTGGAAGAGGAAATAAGCTTGAGCTCAGTGGAGAACAACAGGGCAAGACCACCACCACGGTTAGGTGTGGGTCTGTTAGCGAGTAGTAATGTGAAGCCATTGGGAGTTAATTGATATGCTAAAGCAGAGTCATCATTTGTGAGCCAAGTCTCGGTGATAGCAGATATGGAGCAATTAGAGTCAATGATTAATTGAGTGATTAAATCTACTTTATTCCTGACTAATCTCGCATTAAGGAGTAGAAAGGAGTAGTTATTGGGAGAGTGTGTATTTAGTAAATTCGAAGGTTTAACATTAGTGCGGGAGGATTTACAGAAAGAGTCATAGGATTTAGACCAAGACTCAATCTCAACATCAGTAGGCAGGTAGGGATTCGATTTCCAGTCAATTCTACTAGAGGTGAGGGGGGATCGAAGTTGATAAGTAAGGGTTCGTCTATTAAATGCACACTTTAGGTCATGACAGTGGGCTTTCGATGCATGGAAAAGAATTCGACCAGCCTTGATGGTTGGAGGGTCAATGTATTGACGTATGAATAGAGATTTATAGGTAGATGACTGAAGTAGTGACCTAGAGTTAATAAGGGTATCGGTCGCACATGACGAAGATACTACTATGTTGGCATAGTGAGAGATGAAGGAGTAGTCAGTGAAGGTGATGGGGTCTAGTTGAAGGTGTGCAAATAGTGATTTTATGTAGGTAAGGTTTCTGTCAGCAGGTAGGATATGTTCAATGATTATGGATGGTTTGGAAGCGCAGGAGTGAATAGTGGGTGGATTAAGTAGGGTGGAGGTAGAAGGGGATGTAGGTAAATTTGATTTGACAATGGCAGAGAAAGATTTGGTTGTTGATTTATTTAGGGCATCAGGAAGAGATGAGATAGCGGAAGAGAGTGACTCTAGGATAGTGGAGTCATTAGAATAGGGAGAGAAGGAGGATAATTTGGTAGTAAGAGACTCAATGCCAACTTGTAATTTGTTAAGTTTATCATTAATAAAGGTATTACTAGTAGATAGGTTAGTATTAGTGCATACATCACATTTGAACACAATGTTAGGAAGGGAGAAACTAGCCCTGAAGTATTTTGGCATATTATGGGATCGACACTCAGCTGGCAAGGATAGGTATAGGCATTTGTAGTGAATGGTGTTGTCACAGCCATCACACGAAATGGCATCATCAGGAGTGGAGACATCATTGCACTTCAGGCAGGACATTGTAGGAATCGATGCCGCAACAGGAGTAGTCGTGATGTAGAAGACCAGTCGGATGACACAGCACGTGATGGTAGAAGCAGCCGTGCAGGTATCTGTATGGGTATAGATATGCTGGCGAGTATCTGCGTTCTATAGTAATCAAGGAGGTAGTAACTAACCGAGTATGGTAGGTTGGTAGTCGGCTGACTACCTTAAAGAATACTGCAGTGGGAGGTCCACTGAGTTCGATTAGCCAGCCAGTAATCGGGAAGTTTAATAATATATACAGGGGTACGTCTGTATGGCATGAAGGTTTATTAAGAATGAGTTCAGAAGAATCAGTTTTAGAATGCTTTATTTTTTTAATAATATAGTGTTATATTTTTTATCGATACATTTATATATAATTTGTATATTCTTGAGAAGGTTTTAAGTTGACATTTTTTTTCATAAATTTAAAAACGTAATAAAAAATCAGTTTATAGGATATATCAGCAATATTGATTTTGAATAATTAAATTAAAAATATATATTTTGAATAATTAAAAATAAAAAATATTTGTTAGACTATTTATATAATTATAAATATTTTATTCATTACATATTTTTTTTATGTATTTATGGTTTCTGAGATACAGAGAGTGTACGTATTCGGGCACTGTCCGTATTCGGTTACTTTCCCCTACATTGCCATATAGCAATGAGATATGGAGTTTATAAGTTCGTTAAAGTAGGCGATTAGGTGTCTTACGTAAATAGCTTTTTGTAGTCTTTCTTTAGTAATTGTTCTCTTATAGTATTTGGATTTAGAATATGATTATGTTGTGTGTATATTTCATAGGGAGTGAGAAATGTATTATAACGGTATGTATTCCTGAAAGTTTTCTAAAGTTTGCCTTTGAAAATATTACCTTGTATACATTAATAGTAAGTGGTTGATCATATGGTGTTAGTAATTTTTTGGGGAAGGATTTTAAGTATGTATCGTATAACGAAGTCCTATTTTAATGTGGTTATTACCAGGGACTAGTGATGTAAATGGTGCCTAAATCTAAAGAATCGATTCAGTCTCAGTCTCAGTTTCCTTAACTCGACTCGGGTTCATTTGGATAGACTTTCGGGCTATAGCCCTATAGGAAAAAAAATGAGCCCTATAGGGCTCATTTTTTTCTTCCGAAAATGAAAGTATCAGCTCGGCATCGATAATCAGTTATCGAAAATATCGGCTCGGCATTAAAAAGCTCGGCATTATTTACATCACTACCAGGGACTATCACCAGATTTGATCAATTATTATTATCAGAAGTGAGTGAATGTAGCTGAATTATTTTCGTATTTAGATTGAGTCTACATTGTCGCTATTTATTAGTTATATTTAATAGAATGGGTTAATGGGTACAACTTGTAACCTTGTAACCTTGTAACAAATTTGTTTAGACACTGCGATCAACATAAGTAATGAGTTTTCGGCGGTGTATCGTATATTAATTATTATAAGCTATATTAATAAATAGATGTGTTTTCAATTTTACTTTAAAGGTGTGGTCAGAAACTATAGATCTAATTGAGTGAGGTAGGGAGTTCCATAGTTTAGGTGATATTATAGAAAAAGAAGATTCCTGTTTTTTATTAAGTGATAAAGTTATTGGTATATTTAGTTTGTATTTATGTATTGTTCGTTGTGGTCGGGATGACTTGTAGTTCGTAAGTAGTTCAGTAAGATAGTCAGGTTTATTATTATGGGTGGCATGGTGGGTCTTAGGAGTAATTTATATTGTATGCGGTAAGGGATGGGTAGCCAGTGAATGGATTTCATATAAGGTGTGATATGTTGTCTTAAGTATTTTTGTTATCCTGAAAATGGTTCTGATGGCTTTATATTGTAATTTAGTGAGCATTTTAATAGTATGTAACGGGAGTGAATTTAAAGTAGAGTTACAGTAGTCAAGTCGGGGCAGTATTAAGGAAGTAACTAGTAGTTTGGCAAGTTCAGTAGTTATAGAAGGTCTAATAAGTCTGATCGTATATAAGGTGTAATTAATGGACTTCGATATATTAGTTATATGTGGTAGATAAGACAACTTTTGGTCAAGTGTGAGGCCGAGGTTGTTAGCTTGGTTAGAGTATTCTATAATGTGATTATTAATAATAATAGGTGGTATGGAATGATGTCCTGGGGATGTATTTATTAATAAAGCTTTTGTTTTAAGGCTATTCAATAGTAGGGATCCCTCGATCGAGTTATTTGAAAGCCATTTACTAATGTCATTAATGCATTTATTTATAGTATTTATGTTATTGATTGGGTCAGGTAAATTACAGTATAGCTGTAAGTCATCCGCATATGAGTGAAAGTGTATATCGAGGTATTCGTCAAGTAAGTAAAGTAAAGGGGAAATATATATATTAAAGAGAATTGGACCTACAAAGAACCTTGGGGTACACCATGAGTTGTGTGGCGGGGTTCTGTTATGGCGTTATCTATACATATAGAAAAGGATTTGTTAATTAGGTAGGATGTAAACCAACTAAGGACAGAATCTGTAATACCAATGTTCTCTAATCTTCGAATAAGAATATTATGGTCTAACGTATCGAAAGCCGACGACAAGTCAAGTAGAATCAGTATGGTGGGAGTATTTTTTGGAAATAGTAGTATATTGTTTAAAGTATGGAGTAGTGAAGTTTCAGTGCTCTTGTCCGTTGTATAAGCACTTTGTAATTTATGCAGTATGTTATTATTATTGATGTATGTTCTAAGTTGTTTAGCAATTATTCTTTCAATTGTCTTAGATATGAAAGAAAGGTTGGATATGGGACGATACTTAGAAAGAGTTGACCTATCAATGGACTGGTTTTTAGGGATGGGAATTACATGGGCATATTTCATATGGGATGGGAAGATACCTGCAGTTAGTGAGCGATCGATAATTTGTTTGTAGAATGGAGAAAGAAGGGATGAAAGAGAATGTAATAAACATAATGGAATTGGGTCTAGTTTACATGTAGATTTAACTGTTAATAAAATATTATTGATATTGATAATGGTTGGTAATGAAAAAGTGGAAAATGAGTATATTGGGCTTGATATTGGTGGGATGCAGGGTCGAGGGAGAGTATCTATAATTGATGATGTTTTTATGTAAAAGTAAGATTCAGAGTTAGTCGCATTAGTTAAAGGGGAGTTATCAGGCAGTATTCGTTTTGTCAGTTTTCCTAGTAGTATTGACGATATTCTAAATAATTTCTTAGTATCTTTTCCAGCTGATTTAATTTGATCTATGTAATATTTATTTTTAGCAGTTTTTATTAATTTTCTATAATTAGAAAGTGAATGTTTAAAAATATTTAAATCATTTGAGCTTTTGGATTTTCGCCAATTCCTTTCTTTAATTCTAAGTGAGCGTTTTGCTGTGTGTAATGAATTATTGAACCATAACGTATTATGTCGAGCTGTATAAGTTTTAGTGATAATAGGTGCATGTTTATCTAGGACAAGACTAAGGTTACTATAAAAGCTGTCTATATGAGATGAATCTGTTATATTGTTGTACAAAATGTTGAAGTCATTTATAAAATTAACAATATTTATATTATCTAATTTTCTGTAATGAACTTTCTTGGATGGTCTGATTGGTTTAGGGATATGTAGGGAGCAGCTAACAAGGTGGTTGTCAGTGATTAAACTATGAACATTCGTCTTAGAAATTATATTCGAAGATGTGTTAGATATAATTATGTCTAATATGTTTCCAGATGAATGTGTGGAAGACTTGACATGTTGTAAGAAATTATGACAATTTATGATATTAATAAATTTATTTGAATTATGTGAGTTTGGTAAAAATTGGTATATTGAAATCACCAAGTAGTATACTGTTGGTGGAGATCATAGACAATAGGTTGTCAATTTCATCGATGAAGTAAGGAATTTAATTATTAGGAGGTCTATAAATTGTTATAATTGTAAGTGGTTGTGATTTAGGAGGGTGAAAGGTACATGAGAAGGCTTCTGAATTATCAAGTGATAGGTCACTTGACTGTATTAGTTTCAAGGCATTTGAATATAGCACACCGACACCGCCACCATAGTGTGGGCCGTGGCGTGGTAGGTGAATAAAGTTAGTAGTTGGGGTATTAAGGGATGAAATTATGGGTAGATCCTTGATAGAAAGCCAAGTTTCTGTTATACATAAAATATCTATCTTAGTATCATGAAATATATTAAAAATAATATCTACTTTATTTCTAATGGAACAAGCGTTAAGTGTTGCTGCCTTTAGTAATGGAGAAGAAGATAAACGTTTAGTTGAGGGTTATAATGTTGGTGATGAAGATATATATGACGGTATATGTGATGAGGATAGTAGGTTTGATGGTGATAGTTGTGATTCACTAGATGTTATAGGTTGTGCAGATATAGGTGAAAGTGGAGATTGGTGATTGGTTTGAGATAATGGTGGAATAGGAGTGGTCGAGTGTCATTGTGAAGATTGATGTGATGACTGAGAATTAATGATTGATGAATTCAGTGAATTGGTATTTAATCTATATGCATTGTAGGATGTAGACCATGTATTGTATGTGTCATTTGATATATAAATTGGGTTCTTATTCCAGTCTATCTTGGAGTTGGTCAAATGACGAAGTTCAAAGGAGTTAGTGTAGTCATTGAAGGTACATTTAACATTATATGGGGCTAGGTTAGATTTTGTTGCATGGAAAAGAACTCTACCATGTGTTCGCTCAGTGATAGATCGTTCAGTACGAATTTATAGCTGATTGTATATTGAGTTACTGCGGATGAATGGAATTTTGGAGTAAAAGTAGGAACACTGACTTGGTGTATTAAAGAAAATAATAACAGTTGCATTAGAAAAATTATATGATTTTAGAGCATGTGTAGGTATATTGATGTAAGTGAGTAATTCTAGAAGATATTCACGAGATTTTTCGGATGGTTTAATATGCTCAATAACTACAGAAAAGGGGGATGGGTGGTTAGGTGAGTAATGGTTGGTAGTGGAAACAACTGGGTCGTGAACGTACATATCTTTATATATGAAGGTGTTTAGAAAGTATAGTGTTTAAGCCATTATCAGTTATAATACGCCGTAGTATATAGTGATTGTATATTTTCTTATAAGATGTAATTGATTGAGGACAGCATATATACATCAGAATCAAGGTACCGATAAATATTTACGATAAATTTTATCGATAATATATATTATAAATGAATATTATAAAATAAAATACCTTCACTCGAATACATATTGCTATTCATTTACTATGTTTATATCTTTATAATAATGGTGATGATGAATTAGTTGCCGATATTGATGTTTAATAGATACTCGTTATAATAGTACATACTTATTAATATATATATATATATATATATATATATATATCGTTATTTTAATACATTGAATATAGGTTGTAATAGTTGCATTATATTGGATATTAAAGGGTTGGGATTTGAAACATAACGATGTTCGTCCAATATTCAATGAAGTTTATATCAATTGTGATGCATGGTAATTACATTATTATTATCTTATTAACTTATATAATTATGTATAAATAAATGATCGCCTCTCGTTAAAACCATGGATGCCTTAACACGGGAGCGGCTTCGAAGGGATATTAGAGACATATGGTTATAAGTGAAAACTTCATCTAAGTTCCTCGATGGGATGAAAGTACTCCACCAAAATAAAATAACAATAACAATATTTAGGATTTGTCATGGTAAGTATTACTTCTTATCGAGATACTTATTTTTATTATCAGCGATAAGTTCAATATTATGTTTATATATTTCGATTCGTAAATAGATAAACTTTAAAATTTCGTAAAAATTGATAATTTATTTATTAATTTAAAATTATTCGTTAAATGTTCTTCAAGGTACATTCAAGGTACATTCATTATTATACAATAAAAAGTACACAGAAACATTCAAGGTAATATCCTATACAACCTATAAGATATAGTGTCGCATATATGCGCATATAAGAGATATATATATATATATAGATCGTCTATAGGCGTATACTATTGTTATTTACTATTTACGTACGATTATTCTTCTACCATTAATACAATACTAGTATAACAAGCCATACATTATACTACTTACTAAGTAGTACGATAAGTAGTACTTCGATACGTAGTACTTAGTATGTAGTACTTACTACTAACATCACTATACACATCGATATACGCGCGCATAAGTAATACAAACATCGAACACAATACGTTGTGTAATATCGGCATTCGGCGTATACCTAGCTATAGTGAACTCGTTACGTAATCATTATTCACACTGATGATGACGTCACTAGATCACATGTCCTTGTTTCTCGCACACATAAATATATATTAGTTATTTATATATATTATTTATATATATATATATTGTTATGATTATTTTTATTTGGTGGAGTCCTTTCATCCCATCCATGAACTTAGATGAAGTTTTCACTTATAACCATATATGGCTCTAATGTCCCTTCGAAGCCGCTCTCATGTTAAGGCATCCATGGTTTTAACGAGAGCCGATCATTTATTTATACAACATTATATAAGATCACTTCTAAATAATATTTTAAGACCCATTTTATAAAATTAATTAATGGTCCGGATAAGGGTCGAACCCGTGTCCTACTGCTTATGTGTCTGGCGCCTAAGCAAACTGAGCCATATACACACGCATATATATATATATATATATATATATATATATATATATATATATATATATATACACAGATGTATCCGTCAATTCGTCACACCGACGGTCCGAAGGTAGACTACCGTATACGGTAAACATATACCGTAATTATTCTCAAATCGCATGTTTGACGTATTTCATATGCATACTCTTTTAATAGCTAGAGTTGAAATATGTTATTAGATATTTATTTTCTAAAAAATTGTTATAATACGTAAATAAAATTGTGGTTCGTGTATTGTAATTTTTGTTTATTAATATTAGTTTTTTTTTTCAAAAAATATTGTAAAAATGCCATATTTATTAAATTAATAATAACATATTTCAATTAATTTATTTAATATCTTTTATATATTTTAAATCAATAAATGAATGATACACAAATATATTTCATCTCTGATTTACCAACAAAATCTATAAATGTCTAACATTAACTTGTACATATAGGGACACATTTTGTGTATATTTTGTTTGGTAATTACTGTCATTTTAACATTTATCTATGTGCTATTAAAATATCATAAATATTACAATATTTAATATTTAAGCAAAAAATCACTTTAATAATTTTATTAGATTACGGTGTTGATTGTTACATACTCCCCATGTTCAACTTTAGTATATTACGCTCCCATAAGAAAAGTCAAAAACATATTAATAATATTGATTTATTGTCATACTATAGGGGAGAATGGTCTAATATCGTCATGCACGTAATATCGACACCCTAGAGATCTCCTAAAATATAATTCTAATCAAAAAATAATTAATGTATGAAATGTTAATCAATATAATTCTAATTCATATAGGTATAATTTTATTTTAATATTAATATTAATTTGAATCAAAAATTTATTTTTTACTTACAACTCTAAATGTATGAAATTATTGTAGTACAATATCGATTCTCAATCATTTGAAAATTTGTATGTGTATATTATTACATATGTCTATTAATTTAATGCATATTATCATAAAGAACAACCACACACACCCACATACAAGTACGCCCACCCACACCCACATACAAATACGCCCACAAATACGCCCACTCATACGCAGATGAAGCAGATGACTCTGTTCAGAGACTGTACGGATGATCGCGCCACTAAACGTTGGGCTTGGTTCGGATTCGTTGTCTCCATCTTCTCCGGTACCCTGATTCTCGGTTAGTGGGGGGGGGAGGGGGTTACTTAATATAGGGGTTATGTAATGTGGGAGGGGGGGTTGTGTAATGGGATTTATACTCTGTCACTCTGATACTAGTTTAGTGGTGCACTGTTACTAGGTTAGTGGTGGGGGTGGTGGGGTGGAGGGTTTATATATTATCCGGTACTCTGATACTAGATTAGTGGTGCATGTACTGTTACACGATATTATGTAATATTTCGTAACCATATTGAGTATGAGTACCAATGTTATATAATTGTGCGTGGTATATTTTCACCCGAAATCCGATATCGTATTGTATTATATTTTATAATACAAAAATATCCGAGTATTATAACTAATCAGGAGTTTTCAAAATAATATCAATACTAATAATGACTACAATAATAACAATAATAATAATAATGTAATTCTAATTCGGGATTACAACCATATAGAACGAAGTCACTTCGTTCTATATGACTAAAACCCTCGAATAATAGGGTATGCATATTGTTTTACTCGATTATTTCACCATCCTACATTATTTTATAGAAATAATGACTGATGGTGAAATACTCGAGTAAAACAATACATATCGTTAGAATAAATATATTGCACGCGAATAATATTTATAAATAATAATGATTATAATTAAATAAGTTAGTATAGTTATGTAGTTATATTTATTGTAAATGAATGTATTCATAATCAATATAGCGTAACATTGTATTATTGTATGTACTGGTATTATTATATATAATATATTATAATAAATAAACTATTATTATTTATTAGAAGATTTTATTTTCTTTTATGCGTAGTGTAACTGCATGCGTGGCTCAATTGGCTAATTAGCCTCAAGGCGTCAGACACACAAGCAGTAGGACGCGGGTTCGAGCCTCGTTCGGACCAATACAATAGGTCTTAACACAATATTTAGTAGTGATATTGTATAATTTTATTTATAAATAAATAATCGACTCTCGTTAAAACCATACATGTCTTAACATGAGAGCGGCTTCAAAGGGAAGGATATAAGTAGTTATAAGTGAAAACATCAACTAATTTCCTCTATGGGATGTAAGGACTCCGCAAAAATAAAATAATAAATAATATTAATAATAGTTTTAAAATAAATAAATATGAATAATATGTTATTATGGGTATTATTTTCTCCTAAAGGGTTATATATATTATGAAATACTGTTAATATATATATATATATATATATATATATATATATATATATATATATATCTTATATAATTGTGTATAAATAAATGATCGGATCTCGTTAAAACTACAGATGCCTTAACATGAGAGCGGCTTCGAAGGGAAATTAGAGCCATATATGGTTATAAGTGAAAACTTCATCTAAGTTCCTGGATTGGATGAAAGGACTCCGCCAAATAAAAAATAACAATACCAATATATATATATATTTATAATCCTTTTCCTATCTATTACATACACACCTTACATGCACAGGTATAATCAGCGTAAACTTGGCGCTGTCGACCAGCGGTGGAACGCGGGGGAAGCTGATCAACAATCACATCTCGTACACCCTCACCCTGGCCATCCTGATGTTCGCCGCCATCTTCTATCTGCATCAGTTTCTCTGCTATCGGGTGATCACCGAACATTACGGGGAACGCTATCTTAAATGGTTTGCATATATTAGACGAAATCTACTATATACTGTATATATATACTGTATATATATATATATATATATATATATATATGTATATATATAAAAGCAATGCCTACATTTTATATTAATATGTCAATTTATTAATAAACAGTGGACATTTTAATATAAAAATGATCGTAGATTATTCACTATTCAAGCTTGAATACAAAGATTATTAAAATATAGTAATATATTTCTTTATAAAATAACAGACTTTGAGGGGGGTCCCTCAAAGTCTGTGTATAAAATTGATAACAATGATAATAGAAATAATGATAATAATAAATAGTGCGTGAGTATAACGAAAAACAAAATTAGTATGGAGAATATATATATATATATATATATATATATATATATATATGCAGTGCATATTATGCACCATATTATCTCGGTAAAAAAGAAATAAAAATAAAAATAAAATGCATTATATATATTTATTAAAACTAAGGTTACTAAATAAATAAATAAATGTCTATATATTCTGATACGCAGGTCGTTCAACTATTAGTCGACGAACAAGGAAACAGATCATATATCTATGCTGATAGTAGACATATTTCCTAATAGAAATACGAACTTGTGGTCTACGTGTTGTATTCCTATGGATATTAATATGGACGATATTTTGTGATGAAAACGGTAAAACTACGCTTTGATTTCGTCGTGTGATTAAATTTGTTATATCGTGTATTCATTTGATTATTTGTATACATTGGTGTAAATATATAATACAAAAATTGAATAATAATTATTTACAATTATATATATATATATATATATATATATATATATTGTTGTTATTGTTATTTTATTTGGTGGAGTCCTTTCATCCCATCCAGGAACTTAGATGAAGTTTTCACTTATAACCATATATGGCTCTAATGTCCCTTCGAAGCCGCTCTCATGTTAAGGCATCCATGGTTTTAACGAGAGCCGATCATTTATTTATTCACAATTATATAAGATCACTTCTAAATAATATTTTAAGACCCATTTTATAAAATTAATTAATGGTCCGGACGAGGCTCGAACCCGTATCCTACTGCTTGTGTGTCTGACGCCTTAGCCACCGAGCCACACAGGCAGTGGCTAAGGCATATTTCGACGTAAAGCGACATTTCACTATATATATATATAGTGAAACTTCTCTATACAAAATCTCTTTATACAAAAAACCTCTGTATAAAGATGGAATCATTATTTCTACTACCAGTATTTCCGGAAATAATTTTCTTAAATGTTTGCTAGAATGTGATTTTCTAGCAAGTTGTAGTGGGATACCCCCTTTAAAGTAATTATATTTCCGGCAAGTTGATGTGAACAAAATTCTTAAGGGGATATCCCACTACAATTGTAGATGACTTGCTAGAAAATTACTTTCTAGCAAACATTTCCGGACATTATTTCCGGAAATACTGGTAGTGGGATACCTATATAAGAAATTTGTTCACACACTTGGTTCGAATTCAAACTTTATCTCATTAAAAAACCTCTTTATAAGAATATCTTATATAATAAATAGCTCTTTATAAGATCATTAATTTTAGTCTTTTTAGAATTTTTACCTCTCTATAGAAACTTTGAATTACTTGTTAATATCTAGATTTATGTTGGTATTTCAATGTATATGTAACAATAATTATTTACAATTAGTGAATGTATTTTGTATGTATCACTGCAATGATCTCATATATGCAACAGGTGAGCATGAAGAACTAATTAAAAAAGTAATAGTATTTTATTAATAATAAAATCAATGCTATGTACTTTAGGCTCCTGTAAGAATAGGGCATGAATTAATATGTATACACTACAATATATATATATATATATATATATATATATATATATATATATTCATGACTGACTTTATTCAGTATATTACACATGGTAGTAATTGAATTTATAATGATATACATAACATACAATATCTATATTTTATATTAACTAATTGAAGGAGTGATTTATTGGGGGGGGGGGGGTGTATAATAGCGATGCTATGGTCAAAGGTTGTTTGATGAATATATATATTGTTATATTGTTATTTTTATTTGGTGGAGTCCTTTCATCCCATCCTGGAACTTAGATGAAGTTTTCATTATAACCATATATGGCTCTAATGTATCTTCGAAGCCTCTCTCATGATAAGGCATCCATGGTTTTAACGAAAGCCGATCATTTATTTATACACAATTATATAAGTTCATATATATATATTTATATTGTCTTACACTATATTCATTTTATTAATTAATTATCCTTGTTTATTATTTCGATTACTATTTTCAAATAAATAAATATACTATATACCTATATGTATTTTCAATTATAAATTAATTCTTAAAATAATTGTTAAGGTAAAAATATCATTATAAGAAAACCTCTCTATAAGAAAATAATTATTGAAAAAAAAGAGTTTCTTATATAGGTGTTTCACTATATATATATATATATATATATATATATATATATATATATAACTGCCTGTATGGCTCAGTGGCTAATGCGTCAGACACACAAGCAGTAGGACACGGGTTCGACCCTCGTCCGGACCATTAATTAATTTATAAAATGGGTCTTAAAATATTATTTAGAAGTGATCTTATATAATTGTGTATAAATAAATGATCGGCTCTCGTTAAAACCATGGATGCCTTAACATGAGAGCGGCTTCGAAGGGACATTAGAGCCATATATGGTTATAAGTGAAAACTTCATCTAAGTTCCTGGATGGGATGAAAGGACTCCACCAAATAAAAATAACAATAACAATAACAATATATATATATGCTTACTTGCTCACTTGTATATTTCGTGATTCTTTTACTTGATTACCGGACAGTTATAGACTTCGAAACATCACGATTCATCATGGCCGCTCATAGATAATTTTCTTGTAGACCAGTATCACCTCCAGAGTCTTTATATATGAATCAGGTGGTCTTCCTCGCCTTCTAGTTCCATGTGTTGGCTACCACAGAACCAGATCCGAAACTAACTCGTCTTCTCTTCGTAGGTAATGGCCGGCAAACTTAAATCTTCTTTTTCTGATCGTGTTCGATAATCTTTATAGTTCTCCATGAAGTATTTCATTCTTGATTGTATTTGTCCAGTGGATATTTAAAACCATTCTCATAATTTTAATATATGTTCCATCAAGCTTTTTTAGTAGTGAGTTTCACAATTCACAATTCACTGGTAATTATTATTTACTTTACTTTACTTTGGTCGTATTTTCAGACGCTTCACTTCAAATACTCGTTTTTTCCAGTCATCTCCGTCGTTCATCATTTTCGCTAATTCGTTCGTGTTGCAAGCACCGGTTTCTGCAAGTAAATTGTCAATGTATGATATTCGATATATACCTATTCTTGTATGACCATCTTGGGGTTCACATAAAATTAGT
This sequence comes from Osedax fenrisi, assembly GCA_964019155.1. NCBI lineage: Eukaryota > Metazoa > Annelida > Polychaeta > Sabellida > Siboglinidae > Osedax > Osedax fenrisi. The sequence goes on from OZ025246.1 coordinate 23,872,671, forward strand.
TTACTTGCTATTTCTTCGGTGTGACCCTAACAGTGTACAGACAGACGCATTATTCTCTCTTTTATTTGTTAATGATATTTCAGGTAGTTTTCCATATAAAATATCATTTCTCATATGATCTTTCTAGGAAATATTATAAACCATTCGTAACATTCTTGTGTAGCACCCATCAAATTGCTTAATGAGTGCTTTTGTTAGAGTCCATGTTTCTGAGCCATATAATAAAACTGCTTCAACAGTTGCTAAAAAAGTCTTGATTTTGAATTTTTTCTTATTTTTGATGTCCATATTTTCTTAGATTATGACAAGCCTTCTATGCAAGCGATTTTCTTACATTAATGTATTTTTCTGTACTTTCCATCCATGCTTCTAGATATTTGAAATTATTGACTACTTTTATCCTTGTACCATCTCTAGATTTCACATCAATAGGTATTTCGTGGTTGAATGCTTGGATTTCGGTTTTCTTAGCATTACAGTGTAGACCCACGTTTCCTTTCTCGTGTTCTAGAATGTTTAGAATGTCTTGAGCTTGTTCTTTTTCTTCAGTGATTAATGCAATATCATCAGAAAATTGAGATCAGTAATAGTTATTGGTGTCATAGTGTCTTACGTCTTCTCTGTCTTTTTCGTAATTGAAATCTAAGTTATACATCTCTATTCTGATATGTTTGCCTCATAACGTAGTTGAGATCAATAATGAAGAGATATGGAGCCAATATGTCACATTGTAATACTCCTGCTCTAATTTCAAATAGGTTGGTTTCTCCGTCAGGTGTTAATACTCGAGCCCTTGTGTTCTTGTATAGAGTATCTATTGCTGCGAGAAGTCTTGTTGGAATATCATAAGCTTTCAGAATTGTCATCATCATTCCTCTGTGAATTGACTCAAATGCTTTTCGAAAGTCAACATATAACATTATTGCTTTCTTGTTTCGATTTTGGATTCCTTATATCAGTCTGCGTATTGCTAATATATGAGCTGTGGTAGACCATCCCGATCTAAATCCATTTTGATTATGACGAAGATATATATCGATTTTCGACATTATTCTATTTAGAATCATTTTATTAATAGTTTTGGCAACTTGAGAAGATAGACTTGTTCCTCTGTAATTTTAAATTTGACTTAAATATCCTGTTTTCGGAAGAGGAAGCATGTTTAATTCTAACCATTGTTCTGGTATTATATTGTCGTTCAATAGTCTATTGCTAAATTCTAGGAGAATATCATACACATCACATTTTTAATAACTTCTGATGTTATATTATCTGGACCAGGTGTTTTTCCATCACATACGTTTTTTTTGCTTTCTGTAATTCTTCGAGATCAAAGTCGTTATCTTTTATTTCTAGTTCATACAGTATTTTTTTATTATCTTCTTCAGGAGGTTCTTCTGTTATTAAGGAATCTTTACCAAGTAGATTGTTGAAATGTTCAAACCATCTATTTACCCGTTCCTCTTTTGAATTTCCTTTTATTAATCCTTTTTTAGCTATTTTCTTCCTGTAATTTTGTTGATAAGTTCCCAGCTTTCTTTATGTTTCTATCTATTATCCGCTGTTTCAACTTGTTTAATAATTTCATCTAGTTCTTGTTCTTGTATGGTATTGTACATTTCTTTAATTTTTCTTTTTTCGGCTTGTAGTTCATGTTGCAACCTATCATTGGATTCAAAGTTAAATGCTGCGAATGCTTTATTATCATTTTTACGCATTTATTCGATTCTTGGATCACTTGAAATTTTATTGTCTTTATTTTTTTTCTTAATCGGTATTAGTTTAACAGCAGTTTCACTATTTGCATTAACAAAGTGAGCATATTTTGTAGTAATATATATTATATTATCTGTACACAATTCAGCATATATGTTATGTAGGTACAGTGAATATATACAGTTTTCGTAATTCCAGATGTCTAAGTGAGGACCAATCATATTTCTTTTTCCTCGCTGGTGTTTTTGCCTTTCGAAGACTTAATTTGATATTAGCAGTTAAAAGACGATGATCACTGCCGATACTACTAAATGAATTATATGCTTCACAGTTGTGCAAAGAGTTTTTCCATTTCCTGCTAATGAGAATGTAGTCGATTTGAGATTTTTTATTGTTCATGTCTGATATGTATGTCCTTAGTTTGCATTTTCTTTTTGTAAACATAGTATTTGTGATAATTAGATCACTCGATGTTGCATGCTCTAGTAGTAGTTTACCGTTGTTATTTGTTGAATATGGTATATGTGTTGTACAGATTCTTTTCCGAGGTGAGCATTGCAATCACCGCATTCTATTACCATGTGATGTTTTGGTCTGCTATTTATTAAATTAGTTAAATTGTTATAGTGTTATTCTGCCTCTTTACTTCCTTCAATTGGAGCATAGTTTACAACTATAGTTATATTTGGATTACCATTGAAAACAGCTACTACTATTTTTTCGTTGATGGGTTTTATTTCAGCAAGTGCTTGTTCCATATTTCTATTGATTAGAAGTCCGACACCTCCACTTGCCGCACCATTTGAGTTTCTCCATGTACTCGTTGTAATTAGAGTACCGTTGTTGAGTTTTTTAATTTGTACATGATCGTTTTTGTGTAATATTTTATGGTCTATAATTCCATGAATAGATAGTTTGCATTTGTTGAAGTTGTTTGCTATTTCATATATGTTGTCTGATGTTCGTATTGTTCTAACATTAAGTGTTGCAATTTGTATATAGATTTTGCAAAGTATTTTCGGAGAACTCTCCGGTAGTTTTTTCTCTTTGTTCTTGCTAAGATCGGCTACGCCCCATCCTTTCAGCTTTAAAGACGCAACATCATAAGTTCTTTGATTAAGATTAGTTTGAGTCATTGAGATATTATAGGCAGGGGTTTAACCTGGTGCTGTTTCGTTGTGTATTCATAGTGTTTTTTCGCTATATTTGCCAAACACATGGCGTCGCTCCATATGTTTGTATCATTTTTGTCCGGGGGAGTTTATTTTATATTCACACCTAACCTATAAGGCCGTTCCTCTATCCGCAACCTGAGGACCCGTTGGATAGGAGTATTTATTTCACCACACCAACAATTATTGTTATTATTAATTATTATTGACGGGTCTTTTCTTATTAATATAATCTATATTAGATGCGTTTGATTCGATGTGCAGTGCTTGCATATGCTTCTCAAGAGTTTCCTGTAGTTGGCATGTTTCTTTAACTTTATCCAATGTAAAATCTTCTAACATTAAACATTTCTTTGTAATTTATTTGTTATTAACCCCTATATCTATTCTATCAGCTATCAATGACGTTTTTAAGACTCAAATTACACGTTCCTGCTAATCTTTGCAGTTCTGTAATATAGTCCTCTGTAATCTCGTTTTCTATTTTATTTGGTGTATTAAATATATATTGTTCATATGTGATATTTAATTTCGGTGTAAAATGTTCCGTAAATTTTGTTAAAAGTGTCTCCATCTTTTCTGGTAGCGGTGAAATTTCATTATATATTTTTATTCCATATTTTCTCAGAGTGTTTAGGGTTATGACTATTTTAATAGTTTCTGTTTTCTTATCATTTCCGGATGCTACCATAAATATTTCAAAATGCTGTTTGAAACCTCTCCAGTTCTCCTTTATGTCACCTTTCTCGAATTCCATCGTTGGAGTGTTATTAGCGTTACTCATCTTAGTTGTTTACCGCTTT